>JAOYMU010000252.1:74821062-74832724 GCA_025802295.1 Psammodynastes pulverulentus | reverse complement strand
ATTTTATTTTTCCAATTAAGAAGGGTTCGGTGAATGCGCATATGAAACTGGTGGGGTTCGGTAGCTCCAACAAGATTAGGAACCACTGCTTTATAGCAACCTCTGCAGTCTTCCCACATTAGCCTTATATTATTGTTTTCTCTCACAACAACTTTGTAGAATAAATTGCAGTTAATTGTATGATATAAGAAGTAAAGCAAGGCTGGTGGGAGGGAAGCTGCATTCTGAGTTTAAAGGTTTGTCACTTTACTTAGGGATCTGAGTACTTGAGCTCTAAATATAGGCTATTTATATTCCATATTTTTTAATCTATGCTAAGAGAAGATCTAAAGCAAAGACACACACAACCAAATTTAGGAGAGTAAATGGCAAACATGAGGTTAGGTTCCTGCATATGAACAGCCTGTTTGCTCTTAATGTTCTATAGATATACATAACCTTAAAAATGAGCCAGGTTTTGTTTAAACAAACATAGCTGTTTGATGTAGTTTTGTCTTACCTCCATGACTGAATGGCAGTTTTACACACCACAGTCTCCTAGGTACAAACAGAATGATTCTAAAACACAAAAAAACTTTTGTATGAAATTTGTCCTCATACATTTCTCATCCATCTTTCTTTCAGACCATATACACCAATGAGGGGGTCTTTGTCCAATGTGTGGTTTGACAGATACAAGATCTCTAATGATTGCCCAGAACATACTGAAACCATTGATATGATGTGTCAAGCACTTAACAGTTTGATTGATGATGAAGTTAAAAATGGCATCAGGAAAAACAGAATACTGTTGGGTAAGATTCGTAAGGAGAAATATATAACATTTATAGGAGTACTCGACTTGTGAGCCAAGAGTTTGTAAGTCTTTAGTTACTAATGGCTTTTAGATATTCAATCATTATTATTTCTCATCATTATTATTAGAAATAAACTTGATTCTAACTAGGATTGGTGATTTTGGATTTTTGTTACAGAGAAACATTGATTCAGTTGATAGAGAAATGATGACATAGAACCCAGTTGCACTATTTCCCAGAAAGGAGTTGTTAATCTCTTGAAAACTGTTATATTGCATAAATTAACAATAGAGATTGCCTAAGAATGACAATTTATTAAGATACTTTAAGTTTTCTAAGCTCTTAAGAAAAAAATATCTTATCTGCCTAAAGCCTTATAGCGATAGGCATGATACAAGATGAAAAAGGGAAGAGAGAAAGCCAACATATAGATTTTCTTAGTCCCATTAATACTAATCTTTCCCACCCTGGTGTACTCCAGACTAGATAGATTACAAATCTCATCATTACCAGGTAACGCCTCATGCTGTGGACAATATATTCTGCAGTCCAAAACAGTTGGAAGACACTGCTTAGTCATTAGTGAAGTGGAATAGTAATTAAGACCTAAGAACCTAAGATGGTTCTAGAAAAGGGAGAAACTAAATTTTGGTCTATCTTAGACAATATGATGAAGCTCTATTACTAAGTGTTGCTATGCTTCAGAAAGATATCATAACTTCCATAATTTTGACAATATTGTTTAACAAAATATTATTGAAATTTTCTTGGAAGTATCAAAATTATGTGCTTCATTTCTAATCAAAGCCACATAATTCACAAGTTCATTTTTCCATTTTTATGGAAAGTCCATAAGTTGTTCCACAAGAAATGGTCACAGACATTTCTTAAATTGCTATTCCTTTTATCATTTCAAAGCTTTCTTGAATCACAATCTGCTTTAAAGTTATAATCCTTTAGGATAGCTCCCCCCCGCCCCGTCTTCTTAGTGTAAAAAGAAGATACCTCACCAAGAATCTTTTATTTTCCCTGCCATTTGGAGTATCTCTCTTGGGTTGTAAATTCACATCACCTCTGATCAACAACAAAAAAACCTAGTTCCTGTGATCTTGCAAGGAGCAGCTCTTCCGGAGCATAATCGCTGTATCTCTCCTTTTCTCTGGAGAGATTTTTGTCAGCCCCTAGCTGCTTCCTGACTGGGACATCTAATCAACCATCAATCCTAGCCAGAAGAAATTAATGAGATTTATGAAACTTTTAAAAGATAATTGTTACAGATCCAATTAAAGCATTTGTGGTTCTCTTCGGATAAGCTCCACTAGCTCTCTCGGAAAGTCATGTAGTTTTCAATATATATTAGTTTTATAAAGGCCAAACCAATAATTCAGTTTTATGAACAATTTTAAAAGGTACTAAAATAAATATGGCAAGGATGCAAAAAATGTAAAACAGATTTGGAGTTTACCACAAAATCAATTATCTCAAGTCTTAAGAAATGTGAAATACATCTTAAAGCAAAGTTAATTCATCAAAAAAAATGTACATTTATAAAATCCAAACAAAATCCATTTTGTTTGACAAAGTAAGGCATTTGCCAATCAAATGACAAATTGAACACCAAGCCTCCTGCTTGCTTTTCAGCCATTTGCTGTAGTATTTGTATCACCTAATCATTGCTTATTTTTCTATTACCTTGTGGTCAGGGAATCTAAAATTCTATCCTCACTAGTAATTATTTTAAGGGAGGAAAAACTCTTGTTTAAAAATGTACAATATATACAACACAAGAACAAAAGAAAACAGTTCTGAAATCTAAATATTTAAAGTTTTAATCTCTCTTTTTTTTTTGTTTTTAAAATATATCCACAGGTGGTTTTTCAATGGGTGGAGGCATGGCTTTGCATTTGGCTTACAGATATCACCAAGAGGTGGCCGGAGTATTTGCTCTTTCAAGTTTTCTCAATAAGAATTCAGTTGTTTACCAGGTATTGGCAAAACAATAGACAGTAAAATTCATTATGAAGTAGCTGTATTTGTTTCATCTATTGAATTGTTTTTGTTTGTTGGACATTTTCTTTATCAGACTGGCAAGGTATAAATCAAATAAACAATTGGGGAAGCATATGGGAATTTATCTGTAAGACTTAAACTATGCAGGAAAAGTCCACCATGCTTTTCATTTTGTAAAGTTCATGGATTGTCCACACATGGATTTCCCAATGTTATATTTTTATATGGAATCCAAATTACTTAAATAAAAAAGTTCATTAATATTTTATAAGCTTGTAAAAATCTGCCTTGGTTATATAATTTCCCTGTTTCCTTCTCTTGAGGAAATCCTTGAAACAAATAGGTTAAGAACAGGAACAGTCAGCCACAAATACATGATAGTTCTAATATTATGAGGGCAGGGCTAGAAGGGTTCTTTCCATTAATGGACTTACATAATTATACTTTCTTCCAGAGCATTTTTTCTTCAGCAGAGATTTGGTGAGAAGTTACAGCTCAGAAGCAAAGTGCATGCAGTTGAATCCTTGCCTTTGTTTCTAGGCATTTCCATTTGAGGCATCTGAAGGAACAGGTCCTACTAAATTGCTTTGCCTGGTTCTTTGAAAACTCATTAACACTAATGTTTCAGGCGCTCATAACTTCATACAATGCACGAGAGACCAGGGATTTGCTAGTGGGTATATCTCTCTATCACATACTTGTTCTATGTCCTTGTTCTTGTGTGTGGGAAAACAGGTTTGAAGTAAGGAATCTGCTGCAGTTTTGTAGAGTCCTTGCCTGATTTAAAATTGTGATAATGCAAGATGAACATTTCATAGAGCAGGGGTCTCCAACCTTGGCAACTTTAAGACTTGTGGACTTCAACTCCCAGAGTTCCTCGGCAGCCTGCTTGTTTATAGGGGCCTTCCAATGCAGACCTTCATCCTACATGTATATTTTAGGTGGCAGGGCACATTTCTGTCCATACTACGGTATTTTCATTGCATAAAACTGGCATGTTCCCTTTTTTTCCAATTGTCTGTCTTTTAAATGGGGAAGATAATGAATTCAGACACCAGTCTGGATATCTATTTTCTTTTTGTTAAAAATTTACATGATTTAAGATTGTTAAATGTCTCTTTTTCTACTAGGTGCTGGAGAAAAATGAAAGAGAACTCCCAGAGTTGTTTCAGTGTCATGGAACTGCTGATGAACTGGTTCTGTATTCTTGGGGAGAAGAAACCAACAAAACATTAAAAGCTCTGGGAGTAACAACTACATTTCTGAGTCTTCCAAATCTTTATCATGAACTAAGCAAAAGTGAGCTAGAAAAACTGCGATCTTGGATTTTGAAAAAATTGCCAGAAGAGCTTTGATTAAAGAACAATAATGGAAAATACCATAGCAAAATAGCATTATTTTCTATTACTATATATATGGAAGTGACAGGGTCTGCGAAAATACATACAACGGGGCCTTGATAATTTTATACAGTGTATTTCACTTCTTCATTTTTTATTTCTGTATCTCAAGTGATATCAAATAGTCCCTCTCATATTGAAAAAGTTGTTGTACATGCCAAGACTTGTCTATATATTTCAGTCACTTGAAGTGGATTAACTCTATGATTTTATTTCAGTGAAATCAATTTTGTGGTTGTTTTCTTTGTCTACATTGCATGATAAATGGCAGCAAGTTAAATATTTTAAAAAGTTAAGCTAAATATTTCCCAGTTCCATGTATGGGTAGTTCTCATTTTAGAACCATAAATGAGCCAAAAATTTCAAGACAGTTGTTAATTGAGTTTTGCTCCATTTTACAACCTTTCTTGCCACAGTTGCCACTGCAGTTAAGTTAGCAACACATTTGTTAAGTGAATCTGGCTTCGTCATTGACTTGCTTGTTAAATGGTCACAAAAGGGGATCACATGACCCTGAAACACTGCAAATAAATACATGCCAGTTGCCAGCTTTCAATTTGCACACATTAGGGGTGCTCAAAAATTGTAACATGCCTTGGGGATTGTAAATATATTTTGGTTACTTTAATGTAATTTAGATGTGCTTGATAAGTAACTACATAAATATCATAACTTTTAAACATTTTTTTGTTTCATTTGTCATAGGGAGAAATTCAACAGCAAACAACAAAAGTATAATGTTTTCTAGCCCCTGGAATTAGCTCTGATGTTTTAGGCAATATAATTGTCATGACTATAAAGTAGTACCCTTACCTTCTACACATTTCTCTAAACCATTTTAAAGAGGAGAAAACCACCTGGCAGATCTGAAAAAATATCTTGATCTTCAGAGCCATTTCATAATAGCTTCCAAAGCTGCCATTTGACATTTGCAAAGTACCTAATTCATCAAGCATATGAAAATGACATTGAATTAACCTATAACTTCTCTGGGGTTTCCCTAACTCTAAGCATAAAAGTGAGGTAGGCTGAGATGAAAGAGAGAAAAATAGCCCAAAGTCACTCTAGTGAGGTTCAGTCCTGAATTTAATCATTGCACTGCCTGCCACTGAGTTGTTTGTGGTAAAGATACCAGAATAGGGCTGACCAACAGAAGGCTGCTGATCCCTGTACACCAGGGGTGTGAAATTCATGGCCTGCGGGTCAGATGCGTCATGCACTGACCATGCCCACCCCCATTTTAGCGAAGGGAAAAGTTGTGATACATCACATGATGATGTGCGAGCCCAAGTTTGACACCCCTGCTATACTAACAGTAAAGACCTACTATTAGTCCTTCTGTAGCCAGAATCCAAAGGAAATGGGTGGTTATGAAAAATAATAAATAAAATATCTCTTCTGCGTCCATGAGCAAAAGGATGGTATCGGTCAATTTGGGAAATACCATGGTTCTCAGAACTATAAAAAAAATCATTTTAAAAAAAGAAGTAGTTCACTGAGGTTGAACAAGCTCATTTAGGGGATATGGAAAGGAAATAAAAAGAACAATAAAAACCTAGAAATATGGCATGGCTAGTGGTGGGAACACTCAAACTACAACATTTTATTGCAAGGAGTCACTTGTACCCTACAACTTAGCCGTATGTGGCTTGGAATCTCCTAATTGTTGGATGCATTAAAATATTTCAGAGCATGATGATGAGATGGGAAACTTAATCACTGCCATGTGTAGATTTGTTTCAGAAACATGCATTATATAATTTAGTGTGACTTACTTTCAGGAGTTAGTTCAGCATTGATGATACAATGATATCGGAATGATTCTAAAGGTTGAAATACACTCATGCTGACATTAAAAAGAAAAAAATAGGCAAACCTTTTGTAAATGTATCATGAAATCATCCTTGGCTCCTTCTCAGGCCATTCTTTTAAAAAAAGATGATGCTTCTGTAAGCAAAATATGTAAGCTGCTTACAGGGCTGGCAGTCCTGTTCTTAAAATGGTGAGCTTCGTTGTGAAAGTGCATTTGATTAATGCCAGACTGCTGACACCTCTAATATTCTTCATATGGTAGAGAGAAGAATTTGTGATCCTGCTGTCAGGACTGCAGAACTGAATTTGTTAGGCTCATGTAGGTAAATACGTAAATGTTTCTTCTTTTGGGGGTTAGGGGTTGATTGGGTTTTTTTAGGTTGCTTTTTCAAATAATGAAACAATTAGACTCATAGGCTGTGTTCTAACAGGCTATTAATACAGAGATTTAACCCAAAGGAAGGTAGAAAATTCCGCAACTCCAAAAGTTAAGAGAGATACTTCCTTCAGGTGTACTTTTGCTTGCTGGCTACATAATAGTTTTAAGAATCAGACATGATCTTAGAAGGTTTGACATTTCTTTCAAGGTCTTGCAACCTTGTGTGTCCTCAATGTTCTTTTCCATTTTGTTATTTTGCTTACAGAATAATTGGCTCATGAATCTGTATTGTGAGCCTTGTGACTATCTTCATCTTAATTTATAAATTCTTCAGTTTCTATTGTACTTCCACTAGGAGTAAATTTTTACAAAACTATTATGTTAACACTTTATTGCCCATTTTTTAAAAGATCAAGTAAAAAAGTATTCACTTTTGCCTATTATGATGACTTAGCAGGAGGACATGTAGTTCAGAAAAAAATGTTTGATCTTGTTATCTTTCCGATAATGAATGTTTAATAAAGAGAAATCTTGAAACAACAGACTTTTCTCTTCTTGGGTATTTAAAATATTTAAAACAAATCAAAACCCAGCTGGTTAACATGTTGGATATGAAGTCAAATATATGTAGGTAGATTGAGGTCAAACAGCATGTTATCCTCAGATACACCACTCAAAGATGTTTTAGTTTTTATGTGACAATTGCTAGAAATGGTGCGGACAACCATGTACATGCATTTGGATTTACCACATTTATGTTCTGCCTAAGGAGCAGCCTATCAAATTCATTAACAAGTCAGAATAAATTACATAACAGCATACATCAAGTTTCTTTGAAAGGCTTTACTCGTGAAAGTTGTTTGTATATAGTGGAGGGGCTTGAAATGATGAAAAATATCTACTCTTTAAATCTTAGAAGTTTCTTGAAAGAAGCTGTTTCGTTGGAACCTATCCCCATCACTGTGTTATCTGGAAACTAGGCCCAAGCAGCATTAGATGTTGAGTCACTGGATGGATAGTCATAGTGTATCTTCAATTGTTGAGCTGCAAAATCTGAATTTTTGATCATTTCAATAAGATTGCTGATGTGGTATTTTAGAGAATTAAGTACTCCAGCCTGGCTGGTGACCAAGATTGAGCTTTTTGTCTCCATCCCACTTTTCCTTATAAATCTAGTCTCCAGGATCTTATTTGTTTTGTTTTAAGTAAGCGTTCTACAGTAAAAATTTGCTAATGTGAAGGGAAAAAAACCTTCAATTTGAAAAGCAGATTCTGAGTAGAACATTACTCAGACCCCAGACAATGGAGAAGTAGGCATCAGGTACTAATTCAGTTTGTCTCCTATTACACTTAATTCAAATTTTCTCACCAATGAAAAATGAAAAAAATGGGAAGAAACAAATGTAAGTTTGATTTGAAAACCGTTTTTTAAAGAAAAAGTTAAAAGCTTCTGAAAGTTGTGGTTCATAATGGAAATGCTGGCAAATTCTGAATAGTGCTGAGATTTTAAGGCTTTTTCCAGTTATTAACTTTGAGATAAGTTGTAATATTTTTCTTGCAGACTCTTCCAGTTGAGGCTGCTACATGTGTTTCAAGGGAACCATTGAAATATATATTTTCCTGTTTATCTGTTTTGATTCAATCATATGATGCACATGAAGCTTTGACAAATTCAGATAACCACCATAGCAAATCATTACTACACAGACCAAGCTACATATGATGGTCACCTCTGCTTTCCAATGCAGAGCTCTTAAATGTTTGCAATTATTAAAGGGAATATGGCATTCTTCCATTTTTCTATCAATAATTAATTGGTGGACTCTTGAGTCTGTGTATGTAAATATATGTCTTGCATAGTTTTGTTTCATTTTTGTTTAGGGTTTTGTTTAGTTCTTTAATTTTCTCTGTCTTTGTTATTTGTTTTATACATTAAACTTGCAGGTTGCAAATAAAAGATGACAATGTTGGGACACCCTATAAAACTGAATGGAAAGAGATATTGTTCAGTAAGCCTTTCTTGAAATATTTCAGTTCATTTATAAAAGGTTTTGCACCCTTCGGGTTTTTCAGATTACCGTTTCCCATGAGCTGGTAACATGAGATAAATGTTCACTTGGTTATAACCATTATATTACCATGACACTGGGATACTTTGGAATACATATGTAAGTAAGCTAGATTCCTTGGTTGTAGCTAATAGAATATAACATTGGGTGTACCACAAAAACCTTACATTGCTCAGTTGACCAAAACATGCTTCAAATAACTTGAAAGATTTGCTTGAGCGTAACAAGGTGCAGCTTATTTCAGTCTTTGGCTTTTCAGGTAGTCTGGCCTCTTGTCCCTTTTGAAATATTGAAAGTTGGGTTGATAGACCAACAGTGTTACACAGTAAAAGGCTGTTCTCATGTTCCTAAGAAAAACAAATAGTAGAAATGCTTTTTATTAACAGTATTTTGTATCGTTCCTGAAAGGTCCTCTCTCTTATTCCATTTCATGTTGAATTAGTGTTTTTATACCAACATGTCAATCAACTTAATGCATGTTAACCTCCTATATGAAGTCATTTTTCTGACACATAAAGCCATGATCTCATTGCCTGGAAAAAAGTAAACATTTGACATCCAAGCGGCAAGATGCTTAACTTCTCTGATACCTCTCACAAGGGAAAGTAAATAATGGTTGTAGCCACAAAAAAATCTGCCATGTATCTCTGCAGTGATATCATGGGGAACCACCATTGGCTTAAATGATTTCACATGGATCTGTTTCAAAGTAATTAGCTTATTTAAAAAAACGTTATTCTGATATTTTTTTATCCAGTCTAACAAAATATATAGTATGGAAATGTCTGTTTGATTTATGAGTGTGTTCATGTCAATAATAAAAATGCTGTTAGATTGTTCACTGAAAGTATGCCTCATTAATTCTTTTGAAAAAGGTTGAATTTATCTTTTCAATTTACCCTGTCAATTTTTTCTTAGAGCCATTTACTTAATATCATGGAAAAGAAAACCTTCATGAAATTTATGAGATCCAGGACTCTTACAAAATGTCTAAGGAATATGTGTACAATGTCTTTTCTTTTCTGATATTGTTTTTTATCCAATAATTTTAGTCAAGCTAACTCTTCACCACTCCATTAAAGTCAAGGAAAATAATGATTATCTCCTATAGAGTGAGCAAATAAAGAGGTTGCAAAGTTAGAAGAATTACCAACAGCCCTTTGTCCCTTGCATTTAAAATCCAGATATCAGTAAAGGACCTAGAGCAGAGCTCCCAAAAGTGGCCAATAGTTGGATATTCATTATCAAGGAGTCAATGTTGTTATTATGGTAGGTCTCACTGTAAGCCAGATGCTTAGACTGGCTTTGCGTTTTTATCCATCTATCGAGTCCTTCCCAAAGATCTGGGATAGGCAGATGTTGTTTGATCATGTTAAAGTATTGTCACAAGATGTAAAGCTGTTTCAAGTGCCTTTTGCAATTGATCAATTTTGTCAATGCCAATGATATTCAAGTGGTGCTCCAATTGTTTTGGGATTGCACTCAAGGCATCTATTATTACTATTGGTACTATCTGTGGTTTCTGTCACACAGTCAGCCAGATCTTCAGACAGGATTTGACATTTTTATCTACCTATCGATTCCTTCCCAAGGACCTGGAGTTGGTGGATGTTGATGTTTTATGGTGTTAGAGGTATCATTGCAGGATGTAAATTGTTCCAAGTAAAGTTGCCTTTTGCAATTGACGGATGATGTATATGTCAATGCAGACGGTGTTCAAGTGGTTCGGTATTCCAATTGTTTTGGAATTGCACAAAGATATTCCAGAAAAGTAGAAAAATGATATTGGGACAGTATTATAAACAAATTCAGATTGTAAATTTCAGTATGACAAACTCAGTAGATGAATATTTTAGCATGGGAACATAAATGATCACATAAGAACTTCAAAATATGATGTAAAACACAAGTGAGATTAAATCTTCCTAGGGTCATTCTCAGAAGTTAGTATCTGCCCAAAAAAGCACGAATTAGTTTTAAAATGTTACAGGATGCAAGAGAGAGAGGAGGCTTCAGATTACCAAATTGGGAATTATATTACTAAGCAGAGGCCTTAACATGGATGAAAGAATGGATAGTATTGAGGAACACAAGATTGTTGACTTTGGAGGAACATGATCTGCAATTGGGTTGACAACTTGGCATGCCTTTTTATGGTATGGAAAAAATAAGGTACACAGTTACTTTTAGAGACATTATATAGGAAATGCTTTATTGTTAATATGGGAGAAAACTGAAGAACAGCATTATTTGAAAATACCAGTTTGGCTTTCGACAATAGAAGCACATATTCATCCAAATATTTTTTAACATGGGAAATATTGTAAGATACAAAGATATTTTGAATTAAAAGGAATGAAAAACTAAACAAGAATTGAGTGAGCAAGGGATTGATGTGAATTGGTACCAATACATGCAAATACAGTTGAGATATGAAAAAGATGTTAAAGAATATGATTTTTATAAAGAAATGACAAATTTGGACAAGGCACTAACAGGAACAGAAGAAAGGTTAATAAACAAAACAGTATAGTTACTTATTGGGTATCAAATTAGAGGAGGAGCAAGTGAAGGAAAAATGATAGTATGGGTACACAATATCACTTGATGACTGGCAGAAACTATGGGATAAAAATTACAAGTTAACGATGTCTACTGCATACAAAGAAAACTTGTATAATATATTTTATAGATGGCATTTTGCGCTGGCAAGATTGGCTAAGATGTTTAAAGATAAATCAGTGAAATGTTGGAAGTACCACCAAATACCAGGCTCATATTATCATATGTGGTGGACATGTGTGGAGGCCAGAAAATATTGGACAAAAATACATATGTGGTTGGAAAAAATGATACAACAGCATATTGAGTTTAAACCTGCATTATTTTTATTGGGGATTGTACCTCAAACTTATACTAAAGAGAATGTATATTTGATTATTCATGTATTAAGTGCAGCGAGAATTGTATTTGCTCAAAACTGGAAAAGGGAACAGATTCCCACTGAAGAAAATGTGATTAGGAAAATATTAGAATGTGCAGAAATGAACAGATTAACACTAGCAATCAATGAAAAAGATCAAACTAAATATTACCAGGTATGGGAATTGTTTTATCAATGGCTAGAGCAGTGGTTCCCAATCTTTTTCGGTTTGCGGCTCCCTTAAACGCTTCGGATTTTTTCCGCGGCTCCCT
>JAOYMU010000252.1:74763318-74777696 GCA_025802295.1 Psammodynastes pulverulentus | reverse complement strand
CTTCACCTTGCCACCTTTGGCTTGGGCCACAACTTTGCCCTTGGCACTGGATGCTTTTGTAACTCTTGCGGGCCTTGCAGTCTCCACCGCCCCCTCAGAAGGATCACTGGCCTCCATGACTCAGCGGAAGGCCTACCGTACACAGGGGAGCGATAACGCCAACAGAAAGGACTAACCACTGAGTCCTTCAGAACAAAGGATCCTCTGCCGGTAAATAAATACCGCACCCAGGAGCTCAAACTATTCGGGGCCGGAGGGCACGATAGGGCTCCGTCCGGCAGTCCTCTTGCCACTCACCGCTATTCCAAGCTTTCTTTGAAAATGGCGACCGCCAACATGCGACTCCTAGCGCCAAAACGCCACTCCGTAAACAATCGCAGCAGCCTCCTCAGGGAAACTGCGCATGTCCGCCTTGCTGCGATCCAAATTGGCGCCAGAAACCTCAATTTAAAACGGCGGCCTAGCAATTCGAACCAAACAGCTGAGCGGCGGTGCTGCCTAGCAAGGCACAACACTCGCTCCGTCCCAATCCCGGAACACTTAAAACAGTAGCGACGTGGTGGGCAGCCTAGCAAGGCATTTGCAACCGCTTAGTGCCGCTCACGGACTCCCCCCACAGCTGGCAAGCCGGTAGGGATGTACCTGGATAGTAGAATTCTTGCCGATATGCAGCGCCCCCCCCCCCTTGCTAGCAAGCGGTAGGGGAGGCAACCGTCTGCCCAGGTGCCTGTGGAGTTACCTCCACGCTTCTTCCATGGAAGAAAAATAAATAAACAAAGAAATAAATAAGAAAACCTATTCCTCACTCACTCACTGGCTCCAAGAGCCAGCAAAAAAATCCTGTCTATTGAAGCCTGGAGTCAGAGACGAACTGGGACAGGAAGGGGCGGGGCCTCATTTAACTCACTCTGTCTAGAGCTAGGAAGAGTACAGAGATAACCCATGTTTTCACTGGATATCATCGCATCACACAGGAGAATGGAAAGACAGCCATGTGATTGGTCTCTGCTCTGTCTGCAGTAGTGTGAGCATGACAGTGCACACAGTATTGCATCATAAAGCATACAAGTGATTTAATGGAAGAATGCATTATTTGTGGTACACTTTACAGCCACTTTAGAGGGAACATCAGGAGCCATGTCTCATGTCCTTTTAAAGAAGCACTATTGCAAGTGATGGAAATTGTGGCCATACACATATTGGATTGCCATTTAAATCTGCTACCTGAAGAAATTGGTTTTTTTTATAAAACTGGATTTCATGCCAGCACAGATGCAATAAAGTAAAGAGGATGACCTAGACAAAGAGAGGGAATAAATACTAAGGTAACTAGCGGATTAACATTGCTTCAGCCCAGACTGGGGGCTATAAAAATATTTCAGACAGATTCCACCCCTACCCCCAATCCCCCAGAATATGAAACAGGGAAGATGAGAAGCACAATCAGACTTGCAAGGTTCTGATACTAATAAAAATAATGTTAGGCAATTTTCTGGTCTATCTGGTAGAACCTAATACATACTGCTTCAGCTTTCTATTTTAAAACAGTACAAAGCCTATGATCCAAGAATCTGGAACTAAACTGTGTACCAAAAAAAAATTATCTTTTTGTTTTTCTGTTGGTTTGTGTAGCTCTAAGATTCATCAGGATATAATACTAAAAGTAAGTGGTTGGGCCCCTTGAATACATTCCAATGGTTTTATGTACTTGACAGCGTTTTATTTTTCAGTAAAATATTTCTGAAGATCAAAGAGTTGACTATGGAATTACTCTTAATTCAAAATAATGCTTATAGGAAGAAACCCCAGGACCTCCAATGAAGATTTTCACTACAGTTGCTTTTTATGTAAAGGAAGATTTATGTACAATAGAGAAGAAACCAGACAGTATGTTGGTCTGCTTCTTCATCATCCTTCATCATTGTAGCCATTGTCTGTCCATCCAGGATGAAGGCCTCTTCCACATGTTTCTAACCAATATAGTCTAGAGCACTGGTGGGATTCAACAGGTTCGCACCTATTCGTGAGAACCAGCTGTTAACTTTCTAAGCAGTTCAGAGAACCAGTTGTTGGAAGTAATCTCCTTCTGGTTTTTTTTACTTTACAGGGCTAATTCTGTAAGGAAGGCAGGAAGGAAACATTCTGGTGTTTCTGGCCTAATTTTTATTGCCCTGCTTACAGAAACTGCCTCTTGGTTAACCTATATAACAGCTAAAGGTTCTTGGCAGTAGAATCCCACCACTGGTCTAGAACTTTCTTTTGTCAATTGAGACCACAATATTTGCTGATGTCATCACTCCATCTCTCTTTTGTGGATGCTTTTTATCAAGTGGAATCCATTCTATGATTGCCTTAGTGCACCTGCCATCAGTTCTTCTTGCTATGTGATGAGACCATTCCCGTTTCAATTCTTTTATTCTCTTGATGATATTGTGTACATCTCTTCTTGCCTTCAGTTTGCCTTTTCTGAAAAGGCACAGTCCTGTGCAAACCCCCCCCACCTAAAAAAAACCCAAAATCTCATTTCAAGACAAAATAGGATGGACTGATCTCTGCCCAAAGTAATTTTAGTGTAGCTACATGAAGCTGTTTTAGAATCAGAGTCAACCAAACTATAATCACTAACCTGAAGGGAAATATTTCTTTCAGCCATAGTTCTTGATTTAACTGTGAAAACTAGCCTGGACCCTGTATACTTTAAGATAGCATTTCTCAACCTTGACAATTTAAAGATGTGTGGGCTTCCAGAATTCCCCACCAGCCATAGCTTCCCCAGCCTGATGACTTCCAAATATGTTGGATACATAGATAGCCACTAAGATCTAGAACAACTTAATGTGGCCAAGTCGCCATGGCCATCTTGCCACGGCTAACTTATCTAATTAAATCTGAGCTGGGAAAAACTACTTTTGTCTTCCCTTTGAATAGAGATTGTGATTATGTCTGTCTTCTTCTTTATACAAGAGTTATTTATTATATCAGTCCTCCATACCCAGAATGGTCCTTAAATTATTTATTCAAGGACAGCTGGGAGCTAAGGTTCAACAAGACTTGGAAATCCTCAGATATCTCCACTCTATAATACCATGCTGTAAAACAAGTTAGATTTAGTCATCCTTGTGCAAGTTTCTTGATGGCAACACCAATCTTGCTAATAAATAGTCACATCCTTCCTCTTCGTCTTTCTTCCCATTCAGGTTCATTTGTCAGCATTTGCTGCTGGATAAGGTTCTAGTTGAGTGGGTTGTTTGGTCCCCTTTTTAAAGGTTTGCCATTTCGGATTGTTTTCAGACTCTTTTACTGAGATTTTTTTTATTTTATGAATTTTTATAAAGGTACTTTTGAATTAAAATAAAATATAGTATTGGTTTGTGAGTAACAAAAGTTACCTAAACACTTTTTGGGAGGAGAGTCTTAAGATTATTATAGCAACTGTATTAAACAATAAAGCATTTGTGCTGCCATGCTTTAAGCTTTGTTTTTGTTTTGTTTTTCCATTTTATGGAAACTGACCTGTTCTCTCATAAATAAAAGGAGCCTCTCATCCAAAATTCTATTGTTCCCATGTGCTGAATCTGCTTAAGCATATGTCAGAAGGATGAGTTGCTAGGAAGGTTTGCTTTATTCCAAGGCCAAAGAAATGTAAAGTGAGTCATTCGTTCAGAAGATCCTTCTCTACAAGTTGGCATGATAAATGAAAGAGAAAATGCATGTGTATCACACTCTTTTAGATTCACCACTGGTTGCTGTACTTCCACAGCTTACACAAGCATGCTGTTCCTGAACAAAAATAAAATATTCCTATCCTGCCAAATGATGCCAAAAGGAGATTCAAGGCAGCCAACTACCACTGCTAACATATAATGTAAAAGCACACTGTAATAGAAATTTTAAAATAAAGTGTCATTTCAACTTTGGAAACTAGAGATGGTGGTAAATCTGGCAGATTTCAAAAGCAGCCTGGAAGCTGCCATTGAGAAGTCCTTGTCTTACATCCTCATCTGGAACACTATAGATAGTGAAGAGTCATATAGCAAGTCATCCAGTAAGTCTTCTCCAATGAGCAATTCCAAAATTATTAAAATCTAAATGTCAAATTCTGCACCTTGATTGGAGCCTGGGAAGAACTTTTAATCAGTTGTGTTGCCATAACTTTGATATTTAAAAAAACAATGTCTGAGTCAAACGCATTGTTTTCTTGGCAAAAATATGGAATAATTCTCCCTTACCTTCTATATGTTTTTAACTTCATAGTCTAGCCTGCAGGTCTATTACTTTTTGGAATTTTTGCATCCATTCATAACTATTCTTGAGAAAAATCTACAATGCAAATATTGGGCTTCTGTACTGCTGCATTTTGAACTGTCTTTGAAGTTCTTCTAAACATTGTACTGTCTAAATATGCAACGAACAACATTGCAGTGATTTATTTTGGATAAAATCATAGAGTTAAAGGGGTCAATTCAAATGCACTTTGAATGGTATCAAAGTGAGCTAAGAGATCCAATTGAATCAGGAGGGTAAGATATTTCCATCTTGGTTCCAGCATATTATATGGCAGGCTAAGAAAATCAATTACATTTTTATTCTATATGAAGCTCAGCTTTATACAGGCTATGTGTATTTGCAGGTCCATTACATTCTCAGCAACTTTTACATAAGCGGAGGTTAAAGATCAGCCAATAAGTATCCAAAGTGGGGTCAAGCAATAGATCCAGAGGCTGTACCACTGCCTTTTTCCAGGCAGGCAACAGCACACCATCTCCCAAGGATGAGTTAACCATTGTTGTGACCTAGCTTCCTTTTACCATCCTAAAGATGCTATCAACCAAGGTCAAGGATACAAAGTTAATGTGGCATAGCTACTACATACCACAGTGAACCCTGTCTATGAAGGCAATAGGGAAGAATTGCTATCTTTTCATCATTGGCAACAAGATGTATGTTTGAACCTGAACTCTTGCCAGTGTTTTGTAGGATTCTATCTTAATCTTTTGGTAACATCATCCTATGTATCTTCTATGCCACTTTATTTCACAAAATTGAACAAACCCGGTAATCAGAGAAAGGGTAGTCAGTTGCAATCCTATCAAGCGATTCAGTTGCCTCCTCTTTCCCCAAGTCAACCAAGACTTTAACAGAATTTCCCAACAAGGACTCTGAATTTCTCCAAATATCTTCAGGAAAACAAGTAGGAACTCCTACAGAAGCCTGAGCAGAGCAATCAAATAGGTCCATCCTAGAGGTTGGCGATACTGGTTAGCTTTGGAGCAATCAGAGAGTAATTTGTCCATAACAGCAGGCAGCTGTCCCACACCTTAAGATCTCATGACATCCTTTCTGAGACAAATAACAAATCTAGCCTATGATTTCCCATATGGGAATGACTTTTTATGACCTTGGACAAGTACATGGTTGTCATGGTGGCTATGGATATGTAAGTTACCTCTAATCCTTTCCCAAAAGCAAGCAAGTAGGGGTCCTCCACATATCCTCATTCAATTATTTTTTTCTCAAGGCTAAACCTATTTAGCTCTTTTACGTCCTTTCATAGATCTAGCCACTAATCATATTCACTGCCTTTCTGTGGACCTTTTTAAATTGCTCTGAATCCTTTGTAAAGTAGTGTCCCAAGAACTGGACACAGTTATTGAGGTAGGATCTGACTGACTCAGAATAGAGTGAACCAATTATTTCCTTTGATTTGAGATGTTTCCTTCTGTTGATGCAGCTCATATTGCATTAGTCTTTTTTTCACATCACATCATTCTTGGCTCCTATTCAATTTGCAATTAATTACTATTCCAGCTTCTTTTTTAATGTATTCAAATAAATATCCACCATGCTATACTTGTGTCTTAAGTAAAGAACTTTGCATTTGTCTCTGTTAAAATTGATTTTGTTACTTTCCCCAATCTAACAATATCAACATATTTATCATACCCAATTTTTTGTCCTCTGCACACTTGTTAAGTTTTCCCTTTTTCTTTTTCAATCCAACACATTAGTGAAAATATTGGTGAATCCAGAATTGATATCATTAATAAACTCTTTCAGTATGATTTTTGAAACAACTGTTATCCATTTAATTGTCAATGCTATCCAGCCCACTTAACTAGCTTGCTACTCTGTCATGGGAAACGTTTTCTATTTTTTTTTCATAATTCACAATGTAATAATGCCTAAACTACTAGGAAATTACCAGCTGAAAAAAATAAAAGATTCATTGGTAAGATTTATTATTGATAAATCCTTGCTTATTTCTGATAATTTTCAAAAAGCTTTGCAAATCAGCCTTTATTTGGTATAGAATATTCTCAGGTATTGATGTGAGACTGAGTGACCTATAGTTTTCCAGTTCCAGATATTGCTATTTTCTCTTTTTAAAGATTGGACAACATTTACTGTCTTCCAGGTATCTTCCATTTCACCAGTTCTTGAGGATTTCTTATACATAGCAGATAAGAGTCTGGCCAAGACACCAGATTCAATCATTATCTGGCCCTGAATGTTTAAATTATTTGAAACAGTTGGATTTTTGGTCATGCTTCTGTCAAACTTCAACCTTGCCCCTTCATCCTACTTTTCACAATCGTAAAGCATACTAATTTTTGCTGGAAAAAACTGTAGCAAACTAGGAGTGGAATAGGTCTGCTTTTCCTTTGTTATCTCCTAATCGAGTTGTAGTAACCATGGCAAGAAATGTTTTCTCCTGAAAAGCTACATGAATGAACCAACTAAAGTGCAGAAGAAAACTTCTATTCATAGCTGCAAGTACATTATCCTAGAAGAAAGTCAGCACCTGGAACTGTCTCAGGTTATACATTTCTGATTTCATGAAGTACATCCTACCTCAAAAAGAAGAGCTAGTCCAAAATTCAAGCCAGAATTTTTATCAGCATTTCCTCCTTTATTATTTCCTTTAGCCACATGCCAGTTAAAGTAAATATGTATGCATAAGGCAGTGCAGCACAAATTGGGGAGAGGAGGGGTTTACTTCACTCAGACCAATACTAGAGCTATGAGGCTCACAGGGACACAGGATTTGATAAGAGACTTTTATAACAGGTACTAGCATCAGCAGCCTATATTGTAAGACTCAAGCCAGATACATAGAGTCTTAATATCTTACATGCATAAATCACCTGTGCATTATAATCATAATAGACCTATCTGATGTCAGTTGCTTCTGATCTTGCCTGATCTAGCCATTACACAGCCCATGAGATATGTAGTTCTACTAGAAGTAGACCATAATTGTCAATAGAAGTGTCACATGAAGAACTGAGGAAACTGAGGGATCATTACATGAGTCCCAGATTAAGAACTAAATAGAAGTCAGACTTCCAGTTTTTTAAAAATGTTTTCTCAATCTCTAGTATGGAGAAAAATGCATATTGTTTGATTAACTTTTGTCTAAGAAGCAAGTAATAAGAGGTTTGTGGGAAGGTATACTAAAAGATAGCATCAAAATGAATGCATCTTCAAAATGTATGGGTAATAATTTATGGTTAAAAATGATTCGCATATTGTAGTATAGACCTAAAAAAAGCTTTTCAAAAGGCAACTGGACTTTCTTGGGGGTTTTCTCCTTGAAAACGTTTTGCTTCTCATTCAAGAAGCTTCTTCAGTTCTTCAGCTTTTTCTTTTTTCAAGGAAAAAAACCAAGTAAGTCCAGTTGTCTTCTAAAAAGCACTTTTGGGACAACCATGACCTGAATGTTTGAGAATTTCCATAGACACATAATAAATAGAATTTGAAGAATATCACAATGTGTTCATCGTTTTGTGTATGCATATTTTGAAGTCAATAAAGAATAACAGCCAAATGGGAGACATCCTCTATTTAGAAACTATGGTGTTTCAGAATTTATATTCTTTCATCATATCACCTGAAAAAGCTTTAGGAGTCTAGTATATTTCTTCTTTTATCACTAGCCATTAAATTTAAACTCAGCTGTTTAATGTAAGATTCTTCTTGAGGCAATTTCAGAGGCCTGGAGGTTTTTGCTTTTAGAGGTATTTTTTTCACAATCAAGTGATTTGTATCTGATAGTTGTTGAAAATCACCACAATGTCTGAATGAATTTAGTGGAATAAATTTGGAAAACTAGTTTGACCCAATCCTTACGTTCAGATTTCAGATCACATTATCTGGCTGAATATATAGCATTGATTTCAAAAGACTGTGTACAGTGGACAGACATGAAGAATTGAGTTGTCAATTGTTAAAATTGGCTTGGCTTTCTTAAATATATGGAAGCTCACATTTTCCTGGCACTACTGAAAAAGAAAAGAATGCTTTTAATGTTTTACAACAGTGACCTCCACCAGGCACTTGAGGTGTGTTAATAAATCAAAAGAAGCCACTTAATTTCAGCATTTTGGGATGTCCTATGAAATACTAAGCAAATGGTAGGACTGAAAGAATAAAAAAGTTGTTTCACTAAAATATAGTCTACTGTTCAAAGGAGCAAAGAAGAGGCTTACATATTAAGATATTATGGTGTGACTGTTCTCTATTGTAACAAAATCCTATAAAATAGAAAGCTAAGCCATCATTGTTAGCTTTGGCACAAGGCCTAGAGAACACCGAATATTCAAAGATTGGTGTTAATTGGTACAAGAAGAAGTAATGTATTAAGAAACATTAAACCACATAGACATCAAATACAGACCCACTGACATAAACTCTTATGTGAATATTGCACTGAATAGTCAGTTTTATTTTCTTTTGAGAAGGCCTAATACAATCAAGGTACAAAGAAATTAGTAGTTAGTTTTATGTATTCTTAAGTTTGATGTCTTTCTATCTACTGCATTTCTCATTCCCCTTTTTAAGAGCAAAGAGCTATTCATTAAAATACTTACACTCAACAGTTTCTTTTAATAGCATCCCCTTCATTCGATTTCTTTTATTCCCTTTCTTTTTCTATGGATGTTGATTGATTTTTTCACACTGCCAGTAAATTATGGATTATCAAGGATCTAAAAAGTTTCTTCTTTGATTGGAACATAAAAGAGAAAAAAATCCAAACTACTCTGGCACAACTTGCATTATTTTGGTAATCATTTTGAGGTCAGTTTTGTAAATAGGGAGTAGTTTTAATTAAATAATCCAATAATTAATAGTTTAGAGAACTTTAAAAGCTGGGCTAATCAATTTTTTCAATTATCTGAATTACTATCCTTTTAAATAAACAAAAAATAAAAATAAGGTATAGATTTTATTCCAAAGAATGGAAGCAAAACAAGTGTGTGAAAACAGCTAAAGCTGAGGAAAAATATTATTTGGACTCATTCAGCAGAATATGAATGGCTGTTGGCTAAGATAATTGATGACACTTCCTGTTGTTTTCAATTCCCAGTGACCACAGAGATAGATTTTTTTTCGTGACAATCTATTCTTCACCTGTTCTTTCAGGTCTCCCAGTGGTGCATTTATTGCCAGGTAACAGAGCCTATCCCCCTTGCAGCTGGTAGTTCTTCTTTTTATCTCCATATTTCCCAGCATTAGACCATTTTCTAGAGAGCTGGGTCTTTTCATAATGTGTCCAAAATAAGATGATTTGAGCTTCTTCGTTTGCGCCTTGGGTTAGAACTTGGGGTTGGTCTGTTCTATAAACCTCTATTCCACTCTTTACTTCATATTTCCAAAGTAGTTTGCCAAATAATATTTGTTCATTATAATCTTACTGCTAAAATCAATTAGCCAAATACAAAAATCAAAGACCACAGTATAACAGAAGTTTCCTAGTGTTAGATGTTAGTCCCAAAAAAGAAATGAATTAAATTGTAGCCTGCTTCCAAATGAGAGACAACTAATTAAATGGTCTAATTTTAACTCCCAAGTTTTGCATAATATGAGTACTGACATGGAAAATAATACCTTTGATCAGTTTGTCTAAAGCACTATGTACATCCAGGAAAAAAAGAAAAAGGCACAGATTCTTCACTAGACTTCACTAGAACTCTGTGAAAGACTAAGCATAGGCCCAGATATTAGATCAATTGAAAATCTGGGTGAAGAATGCACCCCACAAAATGATTGTTGTAGGGAAAAATTGGAGGGGAAAGCACTGTGTAAGCCACCTTGAGCTCCTGCAGAAAATGCAGTAGATTAATCTAATTAATAAATTCATGAATCTGGGAACATGTAGGGATTATTAATAAAACATTATATAAGACATGGAGCTTATAGTCAGATAGACAAAAGCAAATCTCAAAGACTGCTTTAATTCTAAAACAACTTTTTCAGCCTAGTGTTCAATTACCATGCTGGCTGAGAATTTGGGGAATTATATTCTAACGTGCCTGGAGATGCCAGCCTTAAAAGGTTGCTGTATAAAGCATAGTGGCTATTCACATAACTATGGAAATACAGCTGAGAGAAGGCTGTGGGGAGCTTTAAGAATAAATTGGTGGTTTGCAAGTGCAAATTTTTCCCTGTTACCTAAATTTAATGTTGGGAAACCAGAAAAGAGCAAATAATGGCCTTGGTACTTAAATAAAATTAAATGCTGCATAAATAACTCCTCACCACTGTCCCAGGATTTCTAGATCAACTTGTCATTACTGACCTCAACAGCAAAAATGGGCAATTTTATGGGAGAAAGGAGAACTCCAGAAGGGAAATTGGAGGTTAACATTGATACCAAAATAATTGAAGCAAGTAATCAGCTCAGAAAGAAATGGACAGGAGAAAAGTGGGAAGGGGTGGGGAGAGGAGGAGACTCAACCAAAGGACAATGTTAGAAGGCAGTGTGTGGTTCCCTAACAACAATCCATTCATCCTTCAAAATTGAGTGGTATCCTTCTTCAAGCAGTCCATGTGGTAAGGAGAAAAACAGGCTATGAGTCTAAAGAGAAACTGAGCCAAGGGGTCTTCTATTTTGTTCAGCATTGTGAACGATGATCCTTTCAGTTGCAGATACAAGAGGTTGGCTGCCTAATACGTCCTTCAGCTTCTTTGCCTGGTGACTGTAAGACAAGTAGGACCTAATGGTCCTTCTCCCCCTCAACAATCTTTCTCCCTTGGAAATGTAAAGAGCCATTGGGCAATTTTTACCATATGTGGTGGACGTGCAAGGAGGCAAGGAGATACTGAAGATTGGTTCGGACTTGGCTAGAACAAATGGTGAGAGAACAAATTTTATTGAAACCAGAATTTTTCCTACTAGGAATAATCCCAGAAAGCTATAGAAAAGAGATAATGTATTTAATTGTACATGTTTTTATGAAAGCAAGAATAACTTATGCATAATGTTGGAAGAAGGAAACAATCCTGACAGAAGTAGAGATACTAAGGAAGATCATGGCTTGTGCAGAAGCGGACAGACTCACCTTACAGCTTAAAAATAAAGGGAAATCTGAACATTACCAAATTTGGAATAGATTTTACCAATGGCAACCAAAAAGACGGCAAGGTGGGAACAAAAGTGGCTAGAAATAACAGATATAGGAACAAATGTGTACTTGGGGAGAGGAATGTAAAGGGACAAGGAATAGAGGTATATGTATTATAACTGTATTGCCAAAAATGGACACACCATACTATATTTCTTTTAGAAGTTGAAAACAACAATAAACATTTTTTAAAAAAAAAACCCTTTTTCCCTCTGATCAGCCTAAGCCTAAGCTGATCAGAGCACAACTCCACAAGCAAAGTAAAGCACTTCACTTTTTTTCCTTAAGGCAATGAAGTTCCTGATAATGAAACAATCCTCTTTGTTTTCCAAGACCTGCCACCACAGAGCCACAATGAAATAAAGAAATTGACTAGATCTGTTTTTGGAAACCAACATTTAGGGGAAAATAAATGTTGTTTTAATTCGCAATCAAATTTTTGCATTCATAATCCTGTTACGTGGAGAAGGAGAATGCACCACATTGGTGACTGGAGCATGACTTGCCT
The DNA here is from genome assembly GCA_025802295.1 of Psammodynastes pulverulentus. NCBI lineage: Eukaryota > Metazoa > Chordata > Lepidosauria > Squamata > Psammodynastidae > Psammodynastes > Psammodynastes pulverulentus. The sequence goes on along the minus strand of JAOYMU010000252.1, from coordinate 74,765,783 downwards.
GGGCCCATTGGAATGCATGGTGAGAAACTGATGTGTCTCTAAAGGGCATTTTGCCACTTACTTGGAACTTCCTCTATGCAACTGTCTCGCAGCTTGATTGCTGGTGAGTAATGCAGCTATCATAAAGCTGTGCCAGTAAAACCCCTATTTCAGACCACATTCTTCTACTTATGCCACATACAGGAAAAGCTGCAGAATAAACTATTTTCCAAGTGGTTTTTCAGTACTTAAGATCATTTTATTAAATCTATTTTTATGTGTCCCTGGTTTTTTTTCCCAAGCTTCTCGTCTTTTTTACCATATGTGAGGCTCAGAAAGAAAGTCTCAGAGCTAAGTTCAAACAGATTTCTTACAGTTAAAAAATTTAAAATCTTTATAGGTATGACATTCCATTTAACTGACTCTTCCAAACCTTGAGGGAAATGGTGCATATAAGAGTGGCAATATAGAGATCTTTCTATTCAGCATTGTAAGTCTCCTTATTTCTTGTAGTTGTACCCGTAGGGGTAACAGAAATTTTCGACTTTTGGAGATGAGATATAAATCAGTTCAAACTTTCAAAATCTCTTCATATTTATTTTGGTATGGATAAAATGGCAAACACCAAGTAACTCAGAGTGATATAAAAACAGTGCATTCAATTTAGTTTTTTCCTTAAATATTTCAGAATCTTGGCTCAGATGAACTGGGATTCTATCAACCACATATTTCTTCTATCTGCCTAATATTTCAAAAGGAGGGAGGATATGACCTAGAACTGTTTGTTCTGCTTTAATTCACCCTATTCATCAAGACTGAAAATGAATTAATATGCAATAACAAGTAAGGGGCATGCGAATTTTATGAAGCATCTAGCATGGCACCATATTTTAAAACATGATGCTAAAAGAGATCTCTTATTCACTGCAAATCTTTGAAAATAGCCATCTGCAACACACTTATTGTGCCTAAACCCAAACTTAATACCAAAGGGAGAAAGTTTCAAACTGAGCTCTCCAATGGCCTTAGCCATCTTATATCTTGTTTTTCTAGCATATAATTATCACAATAATGAAGCAACTGTTGATAAAATAAATGGGCGTATCTTTTATGCATCACATCCTTCACTGTCAGTTGTGATGAGAATTGGTCTAACAGCATCTAAATTTGTACATGTTGGTTCATTCTAATTTAAAGTTTTGGTTTCTGAATTAATTTAATGAACAACTGTAGGCATCTCAAAGAATCCCAGGGTGTTGAACAAGATTCATATAAGTGCTCCCTTTGGACTGAACATTCAACAGTGGCATCACATCCTAAATAAAGGGAAACAAAAAAAATCTTAATTAGTCCCATGCCTGTGCCTAACGTATGAGATAGAACTGCACTCACTGGCAAACACTTCTTTTAAAAAACAAGAAACCCAGAAGTCTTCGGAGGATGATAATTGATGTCATTGATGGCTATAGCCATTTTTTCCATTGCTAGTGGATCTAAAGCAATCTAGTTGGATCTGCAGGGTCAATTGAAAGTAAGCAATTTTAAAAGTAAGTTTTCTCCCATTAAAATCCAGTACTTATTTTTAAAGTCTAAAAATAAATCAGTAAAAAAAGAAGTTCCTGTAATTTTAAGTTTAACATATGAGCCTGAGTAATCAAGGAAAGTATTTTTACTATCCAGTCAATATTTTTCCTGGAAGCTTCAATAAATAGACTTTCTTTAGATCTCTAATATGTGTGCTGAGTAGTCTTAGGTACCTCGCACCACAGAAAACTTTATCCTGAAGAAATATAGTAAACAGGAATTTTGTGGTTACATAGTTCCTGAAAATAAAAAGGAAATAAAGGCATACTAAAATCTTTTTTCTGATTTTTTTTTTTAAACAGGCAGTTCTTCCTCCTGGTGCAAAGCTCTTATGAGACACCTGGTTTATATTTATTTCATTTTGGGGAAGAAGAAAAGACCTTTTTTTTTTGTTAGTTTGGAAGCTCTATATTTCCCCCATCAATTAAATAATATTTTACCTGGTCTTGGAAAGGCATACTGTAGTTATTTTGACTTGCTAAATATCTATAGATTCTCTCCATATTCTGAATCAGCAACTCATACAGGCTGAGTCACCTAAGAGTGAAAGGAACTCAGGACAGATTAACCAAGAAGCACACAGGCACCTTTCTCCACCAGCCCTTAGCCACAATGCCCCGTTTTTCCTGGTGTATCCTCACAATGTTGAATTCATCTCATCCCACTTATGAACAAGACAGGCTTATGGTGGATTAAAAAAATTGTATCAATACTAAAGTAGTAAGTAGTTTTCTTCCATACAAGGACATATAAGGTGTATAAAATCTCTTAAATTTTTGTTTTACTCATTACTGCCACTGACAGAGAACAGAGGCAAAGTATAAGGATCAGGAATGGAAGCATAAACAAAATATCACTATAGTTTTCGGCTGACAGACAATGTGTACCAATCTCTTTCCCTC
>JAOYMU010000252.1:74734985-74747136 GCA_025802295.1 Psammodynastes pulverulentus | reverse complement strand
GGTTTGAGCTCCAAGCTTGGCAGTTTGGTTGCAAATGTTCCATCACCATTCGAGGAGACAGAAGATGTCTCCTTGAACGAAGACAAAATGTTTGCAACCAAATTGCCAAGCTCAGAGCTCAAACCAACAGCCTAACTACCAACCTGAACTACCCACTCTTGCTGAATTTTCCAGTTTTCCAGTGAAAATTATCCATCCATCTTGTTACTGAAATTGTCTGCAATTTTTTACATTGTTGTGAATGCTTATCCTAATCTATCTAATTTCTGGATGCAGCTGGGTTCAATAATTATACCATCTGACCATATACATGTAAGAACTGACATTAGAGATTGAAGGTAAAGGTTCCCCTCGCACATACGTGTATGTCGTTCCCGATTCTAGGGGGCGGTGCTCATCTCTATTTCTAAGCTGGAGAGCCAGCGCTGTCCGAAGACATCACCATGGTCATGTGGCCAGCATGACTAAATGCCAAAGATGCACAGAACACTGTTACCTTCCCACCAAGGTGGCCCCTATTTTTCTACTTGCATTTTTACATGCTTTCAAATTGCTAGGTTGGCAGAAGCTGGGGCAAGTAATGGGAGCTCACTCTGTTATGCGGCGCTAAGGATTTGAACCGCTGAACTGCTGACCTTACTGATCTGACAAGCTCAGCGTCTTAGCCACTGAGCCACCATGTCCCAGCCATATTAGAGATTACATAATGGCAATAAGAGCAGAACAATAAGTATGTTTTTCTAATTTCATTGCCCCCTTCATTAGCCAGACAGCAGCCTTGTTTAAGCTGCTTATCTCCTTGTTGGAAAGAGAGATATCTCAGGAATATTTTCAAGGCTTCTGTGAGGAACATCCTAGGTGTCTGCCTGTCTGTCAGAAAAAGTTCATCAGATCTGCCTAAAGTTAGGCTCAGTCTAGATAAGCCTTTGTCAGTTGACTGAGGCATGATCTTGTTCTGTTATCTGGAAAGGGTTTTACCTTGTATGCCCTGAGGAAGTGAAGCAGATCCTTGCATCTATTAATCTAACCACCTATCTTTTAGATCCATGCTAATTAAGGCTGCCCAGGAGGTGATATACATAGTTGGGTTCAATCACCGATTAATACACCCTTTAGTGAAGGGAGTTTTCTACATCTCTTAAAGGAAGCAATGGTAAGCCTTGTCTTCAAGAACCCATCAATAGACCCAACAGTACTGAGTAACATTTTTCCAGTTTCCAATTTCCCCTTTTTAGAATAAGTTGTTGAAAAGGTAGTCTGTTTGAAGCTTCAGAGGATCCTTGAGGAAGACTCTTTGGATCCTTTTCAGTTGGGTTTCAGTGCTGGATGTAGTATGGAGATCATATTAATGAACTTTGAGAGAACTAGAATGGTGTTGGGGCAACTGTTGATCTCTCAGTAGTTTTCCATATCATGATATTCCTCTGGATTGTCTGCAGAGATTGAGATATAAACTCCACCTCCTTTGTACATACATCATGGAGCTGCAAAGTCTGTTTTGACATTTTGACAAAATCATTACATTCTGCAGATGCCTCTGATTGCCAGTGTCTAATCAGAATGGGTGCCTATGAGGTATATATACATACAGATGTGCATAGGTCTATATACTTGCTCTCCTCTCATGCTACATCTATGTGTGTTTATGTGTGCGTGTGCCCTGGGAAGCACAGAGTGGATTGGCATATGCTCTACTCTGAATCATGTGGCCAGGAGGGAAGAAGAAAGGAGTCCTAAAATCAGTTTTCAATATTCTGAGCTGCTGCAATGTTGCTTCTCTCATATAGATGCATTGGAAAATTGTAATGATTTTTTTTCTGAAACCTGAGCCATTTTCAAACTTGACATTTCTTGTGACAGCTTCTCCCCCAATACCAAGTTTGATCATGTTCTGTTTTGTTTTCAGAGCATTATTGTGCTGATGGAGAAAGTCTTAAGCTACTCTATACAATTTATTCCCAACATTTTGTTCACTTTTAAAAGAAATGGTTATAAATTGACTAAAAAAACCAGATACGCTTGGCTTCAAAAGCTTTTGTCTTTTATCTGACATACTAGAGAATGATGTTCTGCATACTTTAGAAATATCTTTAAACCTTGATAGAACAATCCTACTTTAAGCATTCACTAAATCATCTCTTGAGCTGTATGTTTAAGGATTTGCTTACAATATTTTAAGTGACAAGCACCAAAACCAAACCACTTGAAAATTGCACTTCTTTGTGTTAAAATGTGCAGCTTTAATTCCACTGAGATACATTTTCTTTCAGTGTAGGCAGCAAAGTGTATTAGCCAGAGATACATAAATCCAATTAATTTTCACACTAAGTTCTACTTGTATTTGAAATATGATATATTACTTAGCATTATGCCTTAGGATAAGGGCAAAAGAATCAACATGGAGATGAAATTACATAAAATGTCCCATTACTGTAACAATATAGTAGGCCTTTTATCCCAGCTAACTATTTACCAGTTTCTTTCACATTCTAGAATCTTTATTTTAAGTAGATTCAATGCCTTACTATTTATGCTTACAGTATATAGGTATAGATATAATAATCTCCCAATTCAACACTGCCTTTGTCTCTTGTCAGGCTGGGGAACTTGACTCATATTTTATTCAATTGCCCTTTTTATCTTGCCTGCCACATTGATGTAATCTTGCCTTTGTTATCTAACTGTCCCAACAGGTTGAATGAGGAGAATTTTTTCTCCGTACTAACAAAATTTTCCTCAGGAATTTCCAGTAGGGTGGCCAAATGTTGCTATATTGATGTTGCTTTTTCACAGGCATTTGGCATAGTCTTGCAATCTGAATTTGATCTACATAAATCATTTATTTTAATACACCATTCAAAGTTTTGCACATTCTCTATTCTTCCACATTTTTTTCTTTTAACTGCATGTTAAAAGAATATATAAAGGACTTCTAGTTTCTGATTGCAAATGAAGTAATCTGTAATCTGAATTACTCCATTGACCTTCATTGTCGAATCATATACTTGCCTTAAAAGTAAGGCCCATGCTATTCAAAGGGGATAATTCTCTTTTAAATTTGGTTACAATTTCAGATTTGCATCCTGAATGTTAGAAACTCACCTGAAAATGTTCATTTTTCAGCTTATCTTCACACATACACACACCCATACACCAGCTATAGCCTGAGGCAGAATTGTGCTCAGCTGGTAGAGAAATTTTATGCTGGTATTCTTCATCTCTGCTCAGCAACTGGTAGATTGTAACATGACTGCCCAGCTGTAGAAGTATAACATGCCAATAGTTTATATTTCCTTACATTCTAATTTCCTTTTACTTGCCTTTCTCCCTGTCTCTCAAAAACATTTATAATAAGAAAACAGTACTCTTAAAAAATATGTGCTGTAATTAAAATAAATGAACAGTCAGTGCAACCCATGCCTTTATTTTCACAACTAAGAAAGAGCAGATAATTTATTAAAGCTGTTTAAATATATCCCATTATAGAATAAATAAAAAATTGACCAAATATAACTTGCCTCCCAGGCACTATAGCTGTCAGGTTTTTGTTGTTGTTGTCAACTGACCTGTTAAAGTATTTTAATCACTATTTGTAGGCAAGAAAATAATATTTTTATAACATTTCAAGTATTTTTAGAGAGAGAAAATCACACATAATGTTCCAAAGATTAGATAATTGGCTATTATAACTTTCCAAATTATGTGTTTCAATTGTATGAGAAAGAGTTCCTGGCTTAGAAGGCAACATAGTTAAACATGTGTCATTAAGAAGATAATAGATGTGAATTCTGTTTTTAAAAATATGAAAACCTAAGTTGGCAAAGCCAACTGTCTTAACTAGGAAATAGCTTGGGTTTTTCTTTCTCTCTCTTAAAAAGATCTTTCACACTTTAAATGAATCTTTATAAACTAAACAGTGAAGTGATGGTCTAGATACCTAAAGGCAAGCACTTTCATAGAAAGGGACCATCACTTAGAAGTCTTGGCTATGGGATCCTGTAGTTCAATGGCCCCCAACCTTTTGGGTACCAGGGACTGGTTCCATGCAGAGAGGTATTTCCATGGACCAGAGGGGGCATGGTTTCCTGTTCTGCAGATGGGACTTCGCTCATTTGTGTGGCCTGGTTTCTGGCATGCCATGGACCAGTGCCGGTCCACAGACCAGGGGATTGGAGATCCCTGCTGTAGATAGTATTCCCTCAGTGGAACACAATAGCAAAATCATTTTACAGTATCTACTCCCTCAATTCTTATTTTGGGAAAATTTCCTTAACGGAAGTTAATTTTTTTCCCCTGTGTTATCCATAATTTACAGGCCTACTTACACTTTTCTTCACCAGTATTTCATACCAGGCACCCCTGAGCTATGGAGGCTTTGAATGCTGTTCACATTTTTTTTTATCATTCTGGTAGTTTTCTTGTTTTATGGTATCAGATTAAATGCAGCATCATTTTTTATATTAGTAATGTATTCACGGTCAAGTGAAAAACAGCTTCCCTAAATCCTGGAACACATCATTTAAAAAAAATAAAAACAAAAGTTATACCTGCGTAAGTAAAGATGTGCCAAACATAGTAACCTTTGGGGCTTTGGGGATTTAGTAACCTTAGGGGCAAACCAGCAAGATTTTCTTTCTTTAGCCAACATGTATTTGTTACACCCTACATTTAAAATGTTGTCCCTTGTGAACCAGGAATATACTTTCCATATGTCCATGTGTTAGGAGTTTCATAAAAATGCTGAGCACATAATTTTTCAAAATAATTCTGACAAAGTATGAAACAAGCTTTAAAATATTATGACATGGCCAATTTTCATGGCATTTAAAATCAATAACATGGCATAATATATTTTATATGCATGGAAATGTACTTCATAAATATTCGGTAATGTCAGAGTTCTCTGTTTTATATGTTCCCAAATCCTCTTTAAGCATAGGATGTGTGAAGAACATTTTCTGAAACAGAACTCAGACTTGTAAGAAATAAAAGAATAGGAAGGGTTCCACATGGGTTTACCATTAATGTTTCTGGCTTTGTGGGGCAACAACCCCATCCAATTTACTTCAAAGCACCAAAGTTTAGAAATTACAAGCTGGCAATAATTCTGTTCAGTTAGTCACATCCATACTTAATGTACAAAGAATCCAGACAAAAATCAAGGTTAAATTTCCTAGTGCAATTTGAAAATCCCCCAAACCAGCAAGGGAAGTGAGACCTGCCTGCCGAAATACAGGATACAAATACACCCCATGGAGGCTGAAGATGTACATCCACATCAAATTACCCTATAGATGAGAACACAAGTCAACAAATATCAAATGCTGTTTCGGATTATAAACAACTGAAGCAGGTAAATGATGATAGTCAAACCCCTGTTTTATGTGTGTCTGTTGGGAGTGAAAATGGGGCACGTCTTCAATAATACAATGTGTTATGATTCTTTTCATTCCCTCCCACCATGGATGTTTCAATTCCTGCAAGTTCAGACAGGAAACAACATAACAAATACTTATATGAGCCTCAGTATTGAATCTCGGTGACACAGTGGTTAGAGTGCAGTACTGTAGGCTACTTCTGCTGACTGATGGTTGACTGCAATTTGGCAGTTCAAATCTCGCCAGGCTCAAGGTTGACTAAGCCTTCCATTCTTCCGAGGTGGGTAAAATGAGGACACAAATTGTTGGGGGCAATATGCTGACTCTGTAAACCTCTTTGAGAGGGCTCTAAAGTACTGTAAAATGGTATATAAGTCTAAGTGCTATTGCTATTACATGATTGTGCGAGGCAAAAAGAAAGAGAACTTGCTCTCTTTCTTTTCTTGGTAACTAACTAATGAATTTTATTGTATATATACAACTCCTCCTATTTTCCCACAACAACAGCCCCATGAGGTGGATTTTGTCAAGAGAGATTATTCTTAAGACATTATTTTGCTCCCTCTGTGTGGTTTCTATATTTTATTTTATTGGGTTTTTTTATTTTTAATGTTTTTATGTATCTGTGAATATTTTATTTGTTGTATGCTGCCCAAGTCACTTTTAATGAGATGAGCTACTATATAAATGAAATACAAAAATAAATGTCGCATTCATTGAGATCTGCACTGGAGCTACATTCGTGACCGTGGCAATGAACCAACTGTATGCCGAGCAGATGATCAAAGGAGTGCTTCACTTTGGCCAAGTCTTTCCAATTGCCTCTTCCAAGTAGCCAAACCAAGCAACCAGCCCTTGTTTCTGATCAGCAAAGAAATTATGCATCTTCTCTTTGTTCAACAGAAAGGCAAAGGATAGCAGTGAGGTTGAGGCAAATCAGCCCTGCCTTGACAGTCCCTAGTGAAATACTGAGAACATTCAAAACAGAACACCCACTCCTGACATCTGTCCCACATTTCTGTGTACCAATGGATAACAACTATACGTGCAAGAGATAGATATATTAGAAAGGTTGCATTCTTCCAAATTTCAGGTTAGCTCCAATTGCTGATGAATTTATAAGTCCATCAAAGGCAAAGAATCCTGCAAAAGAGAAGCTGCAAAATTATGTGCTTCATTATAAGTACATTCTTTTGTGCTAATGTTTTTTTAAAAATGATAATATTCTGCATGCCAAAATCTTCCATTAAGAGAGCTGACAGCAAAACTAATTAATTTTCTATTAGCAATTGTGCACAAATTACATTTTTGTTTGCCCTATTCAAAAAACCCCAAACTCCATCTCTGTGTTCATTCATGGACTCAGAAAACATGTCTATAGAATTGAAAAACTGAAACACATTATACTTAAGACCAGGGCTTTTTTTCAGCGCTGAAAGGTGCCAGAACGCGCCCCTCCCATCGTGCTAAAAAAAACCGGAAGTGGTAGCACGCGATTGGTGGGGACGGAGCACGTGATATGTGCTCCGAAAAGATGCCGGAACGGCGTTCCACCGAGCTCCGGCTCAAAAAAAAGCCCTGCTTAAGACTGCATGGAAAGTATGTAAGAGTGAGATTATATTTTGATTATCTTTTTGACCATTATTAAGTGAAACACAGTGCATAAGTGTCATATCAAGAGCAGAGTTGGGCTATAACTACTCCAAAACCTTCTTAATTAGAATTATTATGTATATACTACTAAAACTTTCGTGTCTGCTTGATTGTTGTTCAGTTGAATGAAATGTACATCATAGGGCAATAATCTTTGAATCAACATAACTCATATGGGCTAATTTACAGAATGTGTCCAAAATCTGGGACCCCTGAATCTTGTGAGATTGAAATTTGGCAAAGTTGTCGCTGCTTCAATACTGCCACAATTAGTCACAGTTTGATGATCTCAGTTCCAATGCTCCTTGCCAAGCTTCCTACAGGAAAAGTCAGTGGAAAATCCAGCAGGAAGTCAAAACCTGCTCCCACTCACACTATTTTTTTGCCCACCCATTGTCATTCTATTTCTCTGTTCAGGTAACAAAATGTCTGTGAAATGATGAACCAGCAGAGCACAGATTGTCTAATTATTATCATTATGGTTCATTGCACTGTTGGCCAGATGTTTAGAATGGATCTGGCATATTTGTCCACCTATGGAGTCCTCCCAAGAACCTGGGATAGGCCAGTGTGGATGTTTGATAGTGTTATATTGTTACAGGATGTAAGCTGTTCCAAGCAATTGCAAAAGCTGCCTTTTGCAATTGATCAGTGGCAATTTTGTCAAGCCTGATGGTGTTCAAATGGTGCTCTACTTGTCTTGGAATTGTACCCAAGGGACCTATTATTATTGGTACTACCTTTGCATTATTGTTGTTGTTATTATTACTGTTACTGCAGTAATAAAGTTTTTTATTACTTTCAAAGTTGAATTACAGAATCAGCTTTCCCCCCATTAAGTAATGTTTAACAAACATTCACAAGCTTCCAGGGCTTGTTAAGTGTTCTTTATTTCACTGTGGACTCACTTTCAGATGATTTTGTGCCTCAAAGTCAAACAGGGTAGTATCCCACTAAGTTACTCAAGTTTTTAAATACTAAGAAGCCAACAGAAAAAGAAGACAGGCCTCCCAGTTGGAATCCTTCTTCCTTTCTGAATGACATTTCTATTGAAGTACAGTCTTGATACCTGATCCTTTCTGCACTCTCATTTTTCAGTTCAGACCATTTTTATAGCCACAAAATTTGTGCTGATATTCATTCTAGGTCAACAAATGCATGTATTTTTAAGCCCAGCTATTATTGTGAAAGAATGTTAGTGAACCTTGAACTACAATGTGACATCTTACTGTGACACATAACATTCAGGGATATAAGTTTAAAAAAAGAGAGCAAGGGAAGTAGAGTGTCCTTTGGGAAATGTGTTCCATAGCAATCAATTAGAAGCAGTACAGATGTATGTTCAGAGCAATGAAGTCGGTTGATATGAAAAATGTTGCAATTGCATTGGCATATATTGTGCAGAGCACTAGCCAATCGTTGACTGCCCTGCAAATTAAAACCATTTCCCTTCAAGATGTGTGCTGGAGGGGGGATGAAATTCTGGATAAAAAGCCTGAGAATTCATTAGGTAGGCACTGGTCACGTTTCACAGAGCAGCTGGCCAAAGGGAAAGGGAAAGTAGTTCCTGCATGGAAAAGTAATAAAAGCAGAGAAGGATAGTCCCTATGAGTTCCAGCTGGGAGATACTTCCTTTACTCTTATTCTGCTTTAAGTCAATAATAGAACTAAACTTTTTTGTTCCAGTCATTGGGATTGGAATTAATCATTTATTTTTAGGTAGACACTGATTGCAAGTAGTCTCATTTCTCCTACAATCAACACTCTTTCAATCCCCTGTATTCATGTAGAATTAGTAGTAGTAATATCGTAAATTTCAAAAGATTTAGAACATAATGGAGGCTAAGATTTTGCTTAAAACCACACACTCATAACTCTTTTTCTCATATTCCCCTAATCCCTACCCAAACCTTCCTAGGTTTGATCTAAAATGAAACTCTGTACAAAATAGACCCAGGGCATATTGGCTTGTATTTCATACAGTTGTTCAATCCAAGTCCCATCTGCTACAATATCAAAGATTTTAAAATAGGAAGAACCAAATTCTGCATCCATTGTATTCTGCCTCTGGGATGAATAAAAGAATTGTTGTTCCTCTGCAATAGGTATAGCTAATATTGAGTCTTCAAGATTAACAGCCTTTATAGACCTGTCCTCACCGTGTCTTGTGTTAATAAATTCCTCAGGGAAATTATGTGCTGTGGGAATAATTGCTTCCTTCTGTCTGTTTCTAATCTCCTTTCAATCAGCTTCATTGGATGAGCCCTGAACCTTAGCAAGAGAGAGAAACATTCTCATTGCTCATGTTTTCCATGAATATTTTAATGTCACCCACAAACTTGACTAGGTCTCTACTTGTGGAAAAGTTAAGTGGCACAGTTCCCACTGCAGATCCTTGATAGCATGAGCCTCCTGGGGAGGGTGGGGGGATTAGAGTAGGAAATGAAGCATATGCTGTAATATTATTACATCGAGAGCAGAACATTCATTGTGACATCGCAGTTAACATATCAACATTTTGCACAACCTCAGGTTGTAGAAGATCCTGTTTCAAACATTCCATTTATACTTCCCTTCATTGAAAAAAATCCCTTTTATTCCCTTTTATTCCTACATATATGTGACATATGGAAAGTTTATGATATAATCTGAAATAATGCATAAATTTTATTTGTTTTTTGTTGGGTTTCTATACTGCCCATCTCATTTAAATGACTTTGGGTGGTTTACAAATAAATACCAAAAGAAGATCACACTCTTCATTACTCAGGACATGAAAAGAAGAAATTATTTATTTAGCAGATATAGCAACAAGAGCGGCTACAATGCAAAATGCACCATTGTGAGACTTGAAAGAACGAATTGTCATGGAGAAAATATCTATGTGGTCACTAGGAGTCGAAAACAATTAGATGGCACATAATCAATCAATCAACCAATCAACCAATCAATCAATCAGTCAATAATGTACATTCAAGGATGTCTGGTTGAAAGTTGGTTTTCATCTTGTTAATTGAGACCAAGATTGAAAACAGTTCTTGCTTGTAGCTAAAGTGATATATTTTCTAAAGTTTCTATGTTTTATTTAAAACCATCCAATCCAAAATCTGAAAAGGGATAGAAATCTTAGAATTACTCCTAGCTGACAGACTAAGTGAGGAATAGATCACTTAATACTTAACTAGATTTGCCTCTTAAGGTATATTTCTAAATTACAAAGATTGTTGTCAAATAAAGCATACAAAAGAAATATCTTCTTTTGCTATCATTTTCATTATGGTTTACTGGCTATCTGCTGCAATGATATAATGTTGGGAAAATAAAAGTCATGAGGTAAAATGAATATATATTGTTAAAATATGGAAAGAGAATCCAAAGTTGGTGGGTGAGAATGATGAACCAGAGAACTGATAAGATTAGGACTTTCTGAGCATCTAAAACTATTAAGAAAGAAAGATGTGACTGTTAATCTACTATCTCAAAACCACATATACCGTAGTTGTTTCAGTTATTAGTTTCTGAAACAAGCCAAGTCAAGGACAATCATTATTTATCAACAAATTTTATCCCAGAGCTTCCTGTGCTTGGATTCATTTTCTCACATTAGGCTTAAATGACAATATTAAGAGATAACACCCATTAAGTAATATCTGAAGTCTCAATATGCAGACCAGATGCTTTTCACTCAGTGACTAATAGCCACAGAGCTGTCTTGCATTCAGAGATAAAGTCAGTGAGAGAGAAATAAACTTGCTGTTGTCTTTTGTCAGAAGAACTGCAAATAGTTCAACCTTTCCTAAACAAGACAGTGTCTTAAATAACATTTGTTGAGTGAAGAATAGCATGCCTTTAGACTTTTGTGGGAAGAGATTGTGAATCATTTCTGAATTTCTTGGAAATGTCTTCATGATTCAAAATAACTCACCCAGCTATTTGGACAGTTGCCAAAACTCCTGAAGAATACAGCTATACATTACCCAGAATTGGTGGCATTTCATTGGCTCAGGAGTGGTTGCTACCTATCTGATTTACTAAATGAAACCTGGAATGTTTCCTATCAGAAACGTGATGGATAGTTAGTAATGAAAATACAAACCAGGGGATCTCTAATGTTTTCATAACCACATACTACCTTCTGGCATATTTCTAAAAGCAAGTAATAGAAAAAAGCCCTCTATCTCACCTTTACCCTTATTCATGTGAACAGTCATTATTATGCGTCAATATGACAAATTGATTCTTGCAAGCAACACGGGCAAAAGAGCGCCGACGTAAAAACATTATGGACTATGGCTGAATTTGAGTCTATCATTGAAATCTGAAATTAACAGAAGTCTAGTGCCTTCTAGATATTATATTCAGAAGGAATCCCAAAATAGTCAATTTCCTATTCTATAAACATATACCATCCCTGTGCCCTCTGCTCTTCGCCACCGCCGGCGCCTCCTCGGCACAAGTCTACAAGATCAAGATTTTGTTGATTTCTCATCTATGCGAAGCAAAACACTTACCATTATGTTTAGCACTAAAAGATAAAAGCAGACGAGCGCGGTTTCCCCCTCCGCGCAAAAGCTCCGGGACCCGCCACCGACCCATATTGCCAGCCTTGCCCGCCAACCCTTTTGGGTCCTGCAGCAGAAGAACCGCGGCTTTCTATGGCTCCTGAGGAGGTAACCCAATTAAAAAAAAAAAACCCGCGAAGTGATTTTGTTTTGGCTAGCCGAGCCACTTTCTCTCTTCCGGGAGAAAGCTAAAAAATAAAAGAAGCAGCTGGGGCGTTAAAATTAGGGGGCTTTGGGGGGGTTTAAGGATACTCGTCCTGGGGGCCGGTATCCGGGCTGAGTGCTTATCCAGAGCTTTGAGCGCTGTTAGGTCTTGGGAAGTGAAGTCCACGTGTAAATCTGGTGCGTGTCTGAATGTTGTGTCACTGAAGTTACTCGGCGGCTCAAAGCTCCCCTCGCCTCCCCTGCCAAAGACCTACAAGGCTGAGTTGGAACTCCTCTCAGCGGATGCTTCAGGAAAACATTTGTGACTTTAAAATAAAAATAAAGTAACAGGCCGTTGGCAAGCTGGGGAGAGGGAGACCTGTGAAATATTAAAAGCGGCTAATAATGCATTGA
>JAOYMU010000252.1:74712793-74725864 GCA_025802295.1 Psammodynastes pulverulentus | reverse complement strand
AGATTGCTATGCCCTCCTATCTCTTATGAAGGCATCATTCTAGTTAGAAGATACACCCATTGATCCAAAAACTACATTTTGTCCTTTTCTCTTTTCCCTGCTCCTAACTTTAGAGATTTCATCCTACCAAGGAAAGATGGAGAAACAATATTCATTTTTGTACACATTTTCCCCATTCTTTTGCATCTCTACAAATTTGCAATTCATATGCAAAGCTTCAAAGAGTTCAGCTACAAATTCTTTTTTTTTACCAAAAAAGCACATGAGAGGGAAGGTGAAAGAGAAGAGTATGAACCCAGTATCTTAATCCATGACTGCTGGTCTTTGAGTCAAGTAATAGGATCAAGTTGCTCCTGTTTTCTCTGGCAGGTTTCCAGTTTTGAGCATCTTCTGAAGCATTATGCTTTTCTGGTTCTCCCAACTTGATTGTTACTTAAGAACTGAAATCATTAGTCATCTTGCACATTGGAAAAAAGTAGATCCAAACTTTCCTGCCCATATCAAAGGCAGCGGGACTTTATGCCATCAAGTAATAATCTTGCAAAATATCCATAAGGAGCAAAACATTCCAATTACTTCCTAGCAGGATTTCTAAAATGTACTGCAAAGGAAGAAAGGAATGGAGAAGAGATAGCTATCTTTTTGTGCTCTATTGACTCCCTAGTATTCTTATCAATAGAATGCCCAACATGAAAGAACCCAATTTCATTATTAGAACAATCCAGTCCTTAATGCCATTTATCCAGGGAAAATAAGTACAACTTTCCTACTGAAATCAAATGGATTTCAAAATGCTTAATGACAATTGGATTGCACCCTATATTTTTACAGTCTGCAAATGTTATTTTAAACTTTTACAGAACAGTGTTATAAGCCACCACCCTCCACTTTGGCTAAGAGGCTCTTGTCTGATAGAGTCTGAAGAAACAGTTCGGCACACTTTAATGGTATGATTTAAATAAATATTAGTAGAAGGGAAAGAGTGTGGTCTGCCTTTTATTGCCAATTACAGATTTACAATGTTAGCAAGCCTAGGGAATATGCTAGTTAACAACACATTCCTCCATTCTGTTCAAAGTTTTACTATTCTCTAAGAGGGCCATTGTTATACAGCAGAATCATAAGATATGAACATTCAGAAAGATATGGAATGTTTGTGATAATGGTGAATATCTGTAGCTCAAGTGTAGGATGAAGGTGGAGGTTCATTTTCTGAGTTTGTGGGTTGGTGTAAGGACTTGCCTCTCCTATCCCCTCAAGAAATCAGAACTCTTGAAACAGGCAGCATTTCAAAAGGAACTTTTATTGGGAGTTAGTGATAGCAAGAAGAATAGGAAGGATCTGAAGATCCTGCTCAAAATTGTTAGGTTAAACATCATAGAAACCCCTCCCCTCTGTCCAGTCTGAGGTGAGCCAATCCACAGGAGTGAAGTTGTTGTGGGAACCTCAAGCTGAGGTGCTAAGAAGTTGTTCTCAGGTTCCCCTTGCTCGTTTCACCCGGGGCTGAGACAAAACAGATGCCCCCAAGCCAATCCCTCCCTCCTCCCTAGTCCAAAAAGATACATCAAAGTAAAGGAAGGGCCAGAGATTTGAAAAGCTCATAAAATGTCATCAAGCCCCTCTTCATCGGAATGGCAGCATCCTAATAGGATGTTGCTTTCTGAACATTTCATTACCAGGCAAGAGAATATCTTCAGTGGACTTTAGAGGGTGTCAGTGTTCTGTGGGCTTCATGTGGTGAGTAGGTCTTGTGATAGTGAGGTCACATCAAGTGGGGGGTCACATCAAGTGGAGGGTCTTGTGATGGGTCAGGTTTGGGTGTGTCAAGTGAGGTTCTTGTGGTGGGTCTTGTAATGGGTAGGTTATATCAGATGAGGGTCATTGGGAGGTGAAGTGCTGGTTGTGGGGTTTGCATGGGTTGGTTGAGGATCGGTGCTGTTTCTATTTGGTTGAGTGGTTGATTTGAATTCTGAGGAGTTCGTAGAGTGGTTGTAGGTCGATGTGCCTGTTAGAATGTCTTAGCTACTAGTAGGTTTGTGAGGACAGACCACACAAAGGTTCTAATTAACTGTGCACAGACAGACAGGACTCTTACTAAAGTTGCAGATAGAGGTTGTCTCATATGTTTAATTTTATGGCAAAAGAACCTCAAGCCAACTTTCTGAGTTACATTATTAGATTCATTGCTGCTGTGTTTCCCTTCTTTACATGTGATTCTCAAGAAATACAATACGCTGGAAGAGGAAGCAGCATTTGTGGGACCCAATTAAAACATTGGCTGTAGGGTCAACTAGCAGGTCAGTTGTGGTTGCAAATGTTAGTTGAATATACATAAAGCAAACCCCTGCCATTCCACTCACCACATTCCCGGAATACAGGCTGTTTTGGCAGAAAGGCCTTAGAGATGTTCTGATTTATGGGAAAGAAGGCTTGCCTCAAGGAGGTTTACTTTTCTTCCTTGACCAAAGCTTGATATTTTCAGCCATCAAAACTTTTCATTTTATGAAACGTTTAAAGAGGCTCATTTCTACCAAGATGATTTGAGCCCCTTAGACAGAACCTGAAACATTATTTCTGGTTGAAAAAAATGATTCATACAGCAAGATTTATAAAAATAGATTTTCCAAATCACCCTGGGTGGCAAAACCAGAACAGACACTAGAATGCTATTGAAGAAGGGCGAACCCAGCTGAACACAAGTAAGAGGCCCCATTAGGAATTCCATAATGATAAGAGGAAGAGTAAAACAAAGTTATTTTTCTGCTGTTATTGTGTCCAAAGGTAGCCATCCAGCAGACCTGTTTAAGGTGATTTATTATTTGCTTTACAGAAAAATATATAACTATGTTTATAATACTAATATCTTTGATAAACAAATATATTCATCTCTTCCCTTCCTGCTGGTTTTTGCCAGCCTAGTTTAAAAGAAAAGAGAATTGATTTGATGAAGGCATCAGGCACCAGGAGACTGTGAGCTCTAGTTCCGCCTTAGACACAGAAAAGCTGAGTAACATTGGGCCAGTCACTTTCTCTCAGCCCGAGGAAGGAGGCAATGGCAAACAACTTCTGAACACCTTGCCAAGAAAACTGCAGGGACTTGTCCAAGCAGTTACCAGAAGTCAAAAACTGACTCGAAGGCGCAAAACTAAAACAGTTTAGCAGAAAAGGTCTTTATTCTTTTTCTTCTTTTTATTTAAATCATGGAAGTTTGACTCATTGCTGATCCACCACTGATAGTCAGAGGCGAATTAAAGATTTTACTTCTATTTTCTATCCACCCTGATTCCAAAGGACATTGTTCTCTTTCCAAAACATTTTGTACTAAAATATAAAATTTGTAAAAGCCACAGAAATATCAAATCAACAGCATCTTTTTATCCTTTTATTCTTTTTAAGACTGGGCTCAAATGCTGATTTTAGCCATGACATTCAAGGCTGAAATGTACCACTATTTACTAATACCACGTTTGTTGTCTACAGCTGTAAAATATTTTTTTTAAACTTTCCACTGTTAAAAATGATGCTTCCCATAACCAAGCTTCCTGTGACATTAGTACCCTGGAGGCATGTATGGTTTTGAAATCCTGACCCAAATAAATTATGCACACTTCCTAGAGTTCCTGCCATCCTCTAAACTGGAGGAACATTTTTGTCCAATTATTCTGAAGACAGGATATATATTGTATAAAAATTGCAGGCCAATGGTGTGTATCAAAGAAAGGAAATGAATAAACAATACCATGTTTAACTAAAGCATCAGAGCTGGATGATCTATCCCACAACTGTGGGCATCTGTGTGTATATTTCTGCTTCTTTGGTAATGATTAAACTCTGGCCAGAGTCACAAATAATGGTGACATTGGAGATGTAAATCTCTCTCTCCTTCAAGCAAAATGTGGTATCTTTTCAATAGATCCATATACAAAAACTTTCTTGCTTTTATTTTGGAATCAGAAATAGACATTTTCCATTTCTTGTTCCTCTTACTTCCAACTCAGCATACATGCCAAAGCAGGGTTGTCAAACTCACATCGTCACGGCGGCATCACGTGATGTATTGGGACTTTTTTCCCCTTCGCTAAACCGGGTGGGGGCGGGGCCAACACGTGATGTATCCAGCCCACAGGCAGCAAGTTTGACGCCCCTGTTCTAAAACCTTAAAAGAGTTAGTAATTGGGATTAGTTAAAAAATGCATCAGGAACTGAAATAGCATTTTGCATAGTTGGAGCAATCTTTCCCTAAGTCTAAACCCTAAAAACATATATTCAAATAATGAATGAAGGCAACTCTATACTGAATCTCTAATCAGAGAGAATTTTCAATAGCATTGCAATATTTTCAGCATTCGCACGATTTATATTGAGGTTATATACCTAGAAAGAAAGCCCAAACAATTATTTAAGAATCTTCAAAGTTCTGGGGAAAATGTGTCATCGTTGTCTGGACTTCACTTTTTTACTCATTGAATTGTCCTCTTTTAAAGTTTTGAAAGTTTATGATAACTGCTTTCAAATAGCAACCATATAATTTTTATTTTTTTTTTGTAGTGCAATGGATAACTTTCTTATCATGTCTGGATAGATATTTTGTACTTATTTCATCACCTGGAAACTTGATATCTGCTTGAATACTGAAATCATCATTCTCAAACAACTGGCAAAATGTAGCCTAGCTTTTTTTAAAGAAATACTTTTTTTATTCCTTGCTCTGTCTTCCTGATCATACAAATTGGGCCAAGAGTCTTCAGTGCTAAGTGGATTTGATTTTCCATATTTGTTCTATTCTCTGCCACTTTACATCATAAATCTCAACATAATCTACCAAGAAGTCAGAAGTACATGTTTCATGAGGTGTATATGTTGTTGTTTTTTTTACTTTTCTGAATGGCTTTATAAGTTTACAACTCTCAACTCTCTGCTGGTTATGAAGAACTAATGTTTTTGCTTGGAATTCTATTTGAGGATATTGGAACCAGAAGATTCTGAAAATAAAACACATCTTTGAAAAAGAATGTCTCTTGACCAGAGCATATAATAAATAAATAAAATACTGTCCTAGGTAAGATCAGCTCTGATCTTGAAAATAAGCTCTGTTTTGCTTAAAATGATTATGTGAAACTTCAAAGAGCTGATTCACTTAAAAGAAATGTAATTGGATCTCCCCACTGAATTGAATCAGATGCCTTTAAATTGCTTGGGAAGGGTTCAAAGGTGAGTTGGACATTCAGCACTTTTTTTTTACTTTACAGAGTTTCAAGCATAACTCTTAAGTGCTTTAAGTTCTTTATTATTCCTCATCTATAAATTGCATCTCGCCCAACTAAAACATCTGAAAGTCCAAAGTCAGTGGAGGAAATACCATCAAGGCAATTAACACCTGGACAATTCTAATCATTAGGTACACAACTGGAATAGTAGAGTGGACTCAAGTAGAACTAATAGAGGCATTACTTTGCGCTCTTTATTTTTTTTACCAATTCCTTTTCTTGTTGATGCTCATGTTGAACCAAATAAATTTTGAAGGATGTCCTGATGGGCACTGGGTATGTTTACCCAGTAATATCTCTACAGTTTGAATTCATATTCACATTCTTGTGTTAATTTGTATCAAAATATGCCTTTGAAAATCATGGATATCTTGAAACAGTGGCCTGACCTTGGATGTAAACCAAGCATGTCACCTACCCAATTCCATCCAGCATTTAGATACTCACTTTGTGTTGTAACTGAAGGTGTTTGAGTTGAACTCGGTTTTCTTTCTGCCTTTCGAAAATTAGTGGAGTTTCACAATAAAAACTTTGTCATCCAACATATCCCCTGGATATTGTTCCCCACGCTTTTCTTCCAGACTGGATGCCTTCCTGAAAAGGCTATGATTCAGAAATGAAGAACAGAAACTGTTGATTTGATGGAAATGGGTACAGAATCTTACAAACATTGTTTTTATTACAATGTGCTGAAATCATTGCTTTGTTCCCATTTTTTCAATCAGATTGAATAAAACTTCACCTCTCCTTTAAGGACCATTGATCATGACAGTGCACATTCTAATAGATCAATATAGAGAACATTAAAAATATATTGGTCCATAGTGCATAATTTGTCATATATTGCTGTAATGCTGAAATATGATAGGATATTACAATAGTATCTTCCTGTTATAGAAGACTATGGCTTCGTCTGGTTTTTTTTCTTCTTTCTTATCTAACTATACCCCCAGGAGTTCCCTGGTGGTCCCTTTCCAAGTTTTAGCAAGTTCTCACTATGCCAAACCTTTTTTGAAATCACGTAACTTCCAACTATGGTAATCATCAGCTGATAACATTTTTAAAAACAAGCAAACTACAGTATTTTAAAATCAGAAAACTCCGTAGCTGGGGAAGAAGGTCAATTCTTAAGCAAACATATGCCAGATATCTTTCAACTAAAATGCTATGATTCAGGCCAATAATATGATGCTTGTCCCTCCTGTTTTATTAAAAAGTGGAATTTACAAAAAAGTAAATTTCAAGTCAAAAGCCACTTACTCATTCTGCTACTGATGAAAATGTATTGTTAATTATTCCATCTCTCCTTTCTCATTAGGGGTTTTTTGTGTATGAAAAAAATGGAAAAGGCATGGATGAACCTGGTATGAAAGGCAACATTGCATATTTCCAGAATAAAATTCTTTACACACAACAAAAACGGGATCAAGAAAAGCTACATCTAGAATCAACCTTAGATTCACTGTGTCACTCTTTATTCTGCTTCAGGAAGCAAAAGTATTGATCTAGCTTGACACTCTTAATCTTCTCACCTGGGATGTATTCAGAAGTGGGATTCAGCAAGTTCGGACCGGTTCAGGAGAACCAGCTTTTAAATCTTTGCACAGTTTGGAGAACCAGCTAATCGCACCACTGGCTGGCCCCACTTCCCAATCACTTCTTATCTGGCCTCGCCCACCTTGGCTGAAGCATAGCAGCTGGTGCTCTCTGGCTCCCTCACTCACTAGCTTGCATGCCTTGAGCACATGACCCCCGCAGCCCAGCCCACTTGCTTGCCTTTGTCCTGGCCTCCTATGCAGCGCAGCTACCTGCCTGCCTGGTGAGACTTCCTTTGCTTCTGTGCAGGCATGAACGGCCTGCTTCTGCCGCCTCTTTGCAGGCCCAAACTGCCACTGCTGCCTCTTTGCTGACATGAACAGCCTGCTGCTACCACCTCTTTGCCATGCGAATGGCCTGCCGCCACCGCTGCCTCTTTGCTTGCCTGAACCAAGGCAGCAGTGGTTGCAGGTCATTCACACTGGCAAAGACGCAGCAACTGCAGGCCATTCATGCCAGCAAAGAGGCAGCAGCTGCAGGCCGTTCGCACCAGCAAAGAGGCGGTGGTGGCAGCAGACCAGTGTCTCGGGGCAGAGTCATGCCCAGCTGTACCAACAAAGGTCAGAAGTAGCCACTCACCATTTCCTGCTGCAAAAATCTTTTTTAAAACCCTGACTGTCAGGCAGCAAGACCCAGCAAGAGATGAGGCGTCAAAGAATCAGCAGGAAAATAACATAAGGAATTAACATTTTCCAAAATAAAATTTCAATCAATAGACTTGTGTGTTCTTGCCTATTGTGTTCTTACCTATTTAGTAACGGATCTAATTTCTCCTGCCATCAGCAATCTGTTTGGCTTCTCATGTAAATCTAAGGGAAGACATTGGAAAAATTTATTTTGTGTATGTATGTGTGTGTGTTTGTGGAACTATTGTTGCTAAATAGATAGGGGGAGAGAATATCATCCCCCAGATTTATCTACCTTCAAATTGAGTGGAAGATTTTGTGTCCATCACTACATTACTTACCTTAAACATGACATTCTGGATGGAATTTAACCAGTGTTCACTTCCTTTTACAACTTCCAGGCACACAGAATATTTCCTTGCTAAAGATTTATAGCATCACCCAATAATTGCCATCTGATATAAGGTCATTCTTTATTAGTAATAAACTGCTACCCAGATGCTCAAATGGCTTTATAAATTGTTAATGAAGAACTGCTCATAGCCAGATCAAAGGAATTGCCAGAAACTCTTCCTGTAGCAACATTGCTAATGCTGGAGAGTGTCTTTTGCATTAAGCCTATTCTTAGAGGAAAACTCTTGGTAGAGAAGAGGGAAATTCTTGGTAGAAATTAAAAGAAAAGCTTAGAGTTCTCCCATTCTGTATATGATAATTTCAATGGGGTGCATACAGGTCAGTACAGTTGTATTTTCAGTGCAAAGAGTAAAGGATTATGATGCCCACCAGCTACTGTGACTTACTGATGGACTGCCTGGAAAACACTAGAGACAGACAATTTGCTGCACCCGTTTATAAAGTTATCTATGTGCACTTTGGTCTCTGCATCATTGTTAATCACTTATTGTATCCTAAAAAAAAAAAAAGAATGTAGCTACTTCAGGAACTAAACTTAGGACCTTTATGTAAATCAGAGGTGTCAAAGTTACCTAAGAAGCAAAACATTTTCAAAGAAAAACAAATAACGGATAACAGATAACAGATAATCAGAGTTGGAAGGGACCTTGTAAGTCATCTAGTCAGGGCTTTTTTTCTGCCGGAACGCAGCGGTACTGCGTTCCGGCACCTTTTTCGAGTCCGCGTCACGTGACGCGTCTCGACCAATCGCGCGCTATTACTTCCGGGTTTTTTTTACGCAACGGGGGGGAGCGTTCCGGCACCTTTTGGTGCCGAAAAAAAGCCCTGCATCTAGTCCAACACAAAGTCCAATTGCCTCCTGAAAAAGCACCTTTGGGACAACCATAACCTGGATGGCTGAGAATCTCCATAGATAAAAAGCAGCCTACTTATTCACAGACCTTTCTTTGATGTGTCAATTGTATGGGAATGAACGCAAAGGGTTAAATCCTGCTAGTCTCTTTTTTAATTTGTCCTTAAAATTGCCTAATTGAACCATCATAATCAATATGCAGAAACTCCATGAGAGAACTATCATGTTTTCTTTGGCAGACTAGCCACTATGGAAGAGTTCCTTGGAGTTCAGTACGGTCTAAATCTTGAATGCCATGAGGCAAAGCTAATTCAAAGGTGATGTCTGTAATTACATACTTTGGTGCTGGGGTTTTTTTTTATGTCAGTTAATGTTCCCTGAAGACAGATGTTTTCCATTACAAAGAAGAGATTCTATCTAGGTGAAGATTTTTCTAGATGCGTTGACAAATTGCCAGCATTTTTTTGTTGTTGTTCAATATGGGATTGAAATTATTGTAACCTCTTACAAAAAAATAAGAGGTATGAGCTTGATGTGGTGAGGATGGGAGCAAGAAGCATTGTTATGAATGCTAAAGTGAATCTTTTGATTCTGGAAAAGTATGGCCAATAAAGAAAGTATGAATTTATTCAGTAAAATCTACACCATGAAACAAAACATAAATTTACTTTAATAATTAAGTGGGTTTGGCGAAGGCTTCAGCTGACATAATGACATTGCATACAGTTTTATCTTGCAGAAAAACTGAAGAATACAAATATAGTTAGAGGTAGAGAAAAGGCATGATCAAACTCCTTATAGCTTTGTTTGAATAATTTGTTGATAGAAGTCAATGAATCCTCAAACATTTTCAATGTATCACTGTAGCAGCTCAGTATGTGACTTGCTCTATGGATGGACACTTCATTTAAACTTCCTTCCCATTTAAACAAAGGACAACTTACGTCTCTTAAGGTAAGAACGTTTCAGCTCCAAATCTTCAATTGAATAATGTCCTTATTAGAGTCAGCCAATATAAAAGCATGTGCAACTTTTTAGTCCTCCAGAAATTCTTCATTAGATAAGATGTTATTTTTAAAAAGCAGGGAAATACTGGATGCAGCAAGGAACAAAGTAAGATCATGATGTTTGCCATTTGACTCAGGCTGGCATCTGTAAATTGAACATTTCTTAAAATGCAACTGGTGGTGAGTTTCATCTAGTGTATAGAATACAGAAAAGTAAGACTTCCCCTGATTGAATTATCTACAGAAAAATATTACTTAACTGTGAACTTTGGGGTTTTCCTCTCCTCTTACTGATACTGTACTCACAGGAGAATGGATAGTTCTTTTGTCCTTATGCATTTATATGTATTATTTTAGAATCCAAATCTGCCTTGATATTATCAATGGACTAATTATGGACTAAAGAGAATTTTTGAGACACAGCCAGGGCAGGGGCCACTACTGTTTCTCACTGCATTTCATTCATTGTCAAATAGTTTGCATGTTATTTTAATTATAAAATTCCAGATGTTGATCAGTGAGCACTTATTTTTTATCTGATGTATGATTGTTAAGTTGGGGTCAATTTAAGAGGCAGGACTTCAGTGTAGTGATTTTAGCTCTTTATTAGGTAGACCGGTACAACAAACTGAGTTGCCTGTCCTACAGCTCCCTCTTTTAAAGGGGGCTGTCAGACAGCCCAACCAATGAGGTTATTTTATTTTCCCGCCAATAGGCTGACCCAATGATTTTAAACTATTATTTTTCCCATCTGAAAGGTGGACCTGAGTGAAGCCTTCATCCCAAGGTTTCACTCCTTATGAGCATATTCAACTGCATGTTTGAATGAAGGAGATCTTAAAAAGATGAAGGCAATGTTTCTTTAACTGAAACCAATATTTTCCCGGGACTGCACAACTACCTCTTGAGCACAGGAAAAGATGCTGCTTCTTTAAGAAGGTACTGATAGATAAAATATGTGTATTCCCATCAGAAGCACTTTTCTCATTTAGGATTCAACCAACTGCTGATCTCAATTCTGTAGTTCTAAAGTTTTAATTGTTTACAAATCTCATCTTCCAATTGAATACGAAAGGGACACAACATAATAATTGCATCACCATGACTAAGATATTTTACTACAAGGAAAAGGGCTGCTGAGATCACTGTAATATAAAGAAGAAATTTTCATTATTTGGGAGAGGTGCAAATTATATTTTAAAATATATGTATTTTATCCATAAAATAAATTTAGAAGAAATTATACCATTCTGATATTGGTTCAAGACCATAGGCTAAAGAGGCTAGTGCAAAGAGGGGCAATAAGTTGTAAACTGCTCACCTTCTTTTAGACTCAAATCAACTGAGATGTTCTTCCTATGTGGAAAGGAAGCAGTGGTGGGATTCAAATTTTTTTTACTACTGGTTCTGTGAACGTGACTTGGTGGGTGTGGCTTGGTGGGTGTGGCAAGGAAAGGATACTGCAAAATCTCCATTCCCTCCCCATTCCTAGGGGAAGGTTACCACCGGTTCTCCGAACTACTCAAAATTTCTGCTACCGGTTCTCCGGAACTGGTCAGAACCTGCTGAATACCACCTCTGGTCTGAAGTGGTGTAGGGTTTCCTGCCTAAGCAGTGGGTTGGATTAGAAGACTTCCAAGGTCCCTTCCAACTCTGTTATTCTATTTTATTCTATCACCCCAAAACATTGTCCAATAAGCATAGAATGGGATACATTCTTTTCTTGTTTGTTTGTTCAATTTATTGAAAGATGAAGTTTTTAAAAAAAATTAATTACATTTAATTGAATACTAAAATACTGAAAATATTCAGATAAATTACTCTGATATAGATTATTCATTCTGAAAAAAATAATATCTTCCTATTTTTCTCTTCTGTGTCTAGTAGAATTATGGAGAATTATTCTCCAAAGGATATTTGAAAAGATACCTATTAGATTTTCTATGTTGTAAAAACATTGAGGGTTCATTGACTCATATGATATGGCCATGTGATTATTTAATATATTTTGGGGATAGTGTATTAGTGTATGTAAACTCATTTATTGAAAAATCTTAAATTTTAAAGATGTCAATGTAACATTATCAAAGTTTTGAAATCTGTTTATCCAGGATTATGGTTATATCAAACAGGGGAGGGAGGAAAGAGTGGCTAAAGGAATCATGTTGAAAAATTAGAAATATGGTGATATTCCAGATATCAAAGAATGATTGTCTGTTATGAAAGTATCTGTTTTGAAAAAGGCAATATTTTCTACTAATCAAAGTACAGAGCAATATGTATAATTATGGCAGAGATTCTGTGATATTTTATAGTAATATTTTATACTGATCATATTATTATAGTGCTTTTATTAGTCAACCAGGGACAAGTGATAAGTATAAAATATAAGGTAGATCTTTTTAAAGCTTTATTTTTATTTGTAATTTGTATAATGGATTTCCTTGGTGTAATCTCATCTATGCTTTAAAGCGTTGTTTAATTTAAACATTTTTTTCTAAAATATGTACATATAAAAGTTTTAGAAAACAAAAAAGTACTTAAAAATAATTATATAGGATTAGCTAGAAGAGAAAGAAATGACATATCCCTCCATCACCTTATGATTCAAAATTCTATTTCCTACATTATGAACCTATATATTTTAATGAGCAAAAAATCTAAGGTGCAAACTACCATAGAGAAAGAAAATAGATTTTCAGGTTAGATTAGAAGCAAAACATAGGAAAGTTGTCAGAAAGTCAACTAGCAAGCCAAAGAGATAATCTGGTCTACTTAAACTACCAACAATAATTTATTGATTATACTGAGTGCACACAAACATATTCCTCAGTACCAGGGAAATGGAAATAGTTTATACAGTGTATCTTTATTTAAGTGTGTGTGTTTAAAGCATCATGAAAGATTCAATTAAAGTTACAAGCAGTTCAAATATAAGTTTTGTGTTAGACATAAAAGCTACATTTATTATGCAGACGTTTTTGTTATGTAGTGATATAATAGCATCCAAGGCATTTATGAAGGATACTTCAAGTCCATTCCAATGATCCATCTAGTTCAGAATCCTATTTCTCATATAATTAATCAGATACCTCAAGAAAGATAAAAACACTATGAGAAGCTATACCAATTGTTTGAAAAGAAGGAAGTATATCATACCAATGAGAAATCCCACCTGTGCTGAACATTTGTCTATGGAGATATTCAGCCATCCAGGTTATGGTTGTCCCAAAGGTGCTTTTTCAAAAGGCAACTGGACTTTCTTGTTTTTCTTTGAAGACATTTTGCTTTTCATCCAAGAAGTTCAG
>JAOYMU010000252.1:74696732-74709675 GCA_025802295.1 Psammodynastes pulverulentus | reverse complement strand
GAAAGAAAGAAAGAAAGAAAGAAAGAAAGAAAGAAAGAAAGAAAGAAAGAAAGAAAGAAAGAAAGAAAGAAAGAACCTCATCAATATGATCCAGAATATTTTTGCTTTTATTTTTCCACCTTAAGTGAGGAATGTTATAATAAACATGAGTCTTGGCATTAGATGAATCAATTGCAAAGTTGCAGGGTTTATTCAATTAGAGGTGCTCTACTTGCTTGGATGAATTTCAAGGAGTGAGAATGCTGGGCTTTGTGGAAGGGGGGGTAGTTCTAAGAAGATCAAGTCATGTAGAGAATCACCATCTGTGATGATTGGGTGGTGAAACCGCCAGTTGAAAGATGGCAACACTAGGCACTTCCCTGGCAGGTTATATTTCAGCAACAGAAGGGGAGTGAAGGGAGAGACTGAGAAAGTGCAGATGGAAGGACAGTTCCAGGCAAAGCTCAAAATCCTTAGAGATACTGTACCTCCCCTTTCTTCTGCTTCGGGGAGCCTTTTCCATCAAGAAAACAGAATTAGGAATTATTGTAGGGCCAGGGTGAGCTGATAGTGGTTAGAATGTAAAAATAAATGTTCCTGCTCCTGTAAAGGACCGTTTGTTCCTTTGTTCCTATATTAGCCAAATGTCTGTGCTATGCTAGATCTTCTTATGTTCCACCCAGTTGCATGACTTAGAGCAGGGGTATCAAACTCAAGGCCTGCATAGTGTTTAGACCTGGCCCACAGGGCCATCCTGGAAACAGTGAAGGACCAGCCCACGATGCTTCTACTAGCAAACACGGAGGTACCCTTTTCATTGGCAGAGGGTTGCAGGAGGCTGTTGCAGCTGAAAATGGAGTTTGGGAGCCTGTTTTTGCTGGGTGAGTGCTCAGGCCACCACAGGTGCCCCCGACACAAATGCTGTCGAGCTGGCCATGCCCATCCTAGCCACGCTCCCCTGAGGTCAAACACAACCCTGATGCGCCCTTCAATGAAATTGAATTTGACACCCCTGACTTAGAGAATTTACTAAGGAATTTATGCTGGCAACAAAACAAAAGGATATATAAGGAAAAAATCCCTTACAGAAACAAAAGGCTTGTGATGCCCTATTGTTTTGAAGCCATTGCCAGAAAAGTACAAATCCAGTAGAGTTATTAGAGGGCCCTTTCTTAAACTGATATTCTCCAGACAAGTCAAAGGACTGTACATTTTCCACTGGCCATGCTAACTTTGAATGCTGCCAGTTGCCAGGTTTTTCAGTGCACAACCTGAACAACACAGAGGATGGATCAGCTAAGCCATCATATTATGACAGAAGCAACTAGCAAGCAAGATTAAAATTCTAATTTTCAAAATAAAGGTGTTTGAATTACCTTGATCAGTTATTCAGCCTAACGTATTTGACAGAATTTATATGAAAGCAAAATAACAGCATATAGGTAGTCCTCTACTTACAACAGTCAATTTAGTGACTGTTCAGAGTTACAATGGCACTGAAAAAATGTGACTTATGATCGTTTTTCACAGTTATATCCTTTGCAGCATCCCCCTGACCATATGATCAAAATTCAAATGCTTGGCAACTGGTTCCTATTTATGACTGTAGCTGTGTACCAAGGTCGTGTGATCATCTTTTGCGACCTTCGGACAAGCAAAATCAATGGGGAAGCCAGATTCACTTAACAACAGGGTTATTAATTGGGTTATTCTCCATCTAAGGAGAATGGTGGACTTAATGGCCTAAATGGCCTCTTCCAACTCTATATTCAAATCTTCTATCTCTTAGTGCATCCATGAAAATTTTAGTGAAGTTTTCTTTTCCTCTGAAAAAGAACTCAAAGGCAATCTATTTCCTATTATACTAAGTGAGAATATTTAAAAATGATTTTTTTTCTTCATGTCACTATTAAAAGGTATTCAACTTGTCAAAACAACCAAGAGGTTTAGAATTTTAACAAGAAATCTAAACAGGGGTCTCTTTCAAATGCATCCTTTTCCATCTAGCAAAGCTGATAGATCTAAACAGCAAAACAATAACAATGTATTTATCTACTAATCCAGGCTGGAAACCTGATGTAACCTGGATCCATCATGATTTAGAAAATGACAATTTCCATCACCATTTAAGAATCTGTCAGAGCTGCATGCACAAATTGTGTACAAAGTTTACAGGACAGTTAAAAAGTGGCAGGATCTTCTTTAATTGTTCTAAGTGTTGTAAAATGTGTTGCAATGTGGTCAGAACCTTTGAACTCCCTTTTACAAGACGAGATGACTGAGCTATTTTAGTATTCTCTTTGGGATTTAACCTCAAACACTAACCGAGACAACCATTTAGAGCTACATGTAAAGCGTGGGTGGGCATAGTTCCTACTAACTTGACCTCTCTTTTTTTCACAACAGTGAAAGGAAATTGTGATCTGAAGCTGACATTTCCTTCAAGCATTGTTCCTCTGAGGCCACAATTCACTGATAACACCATTTTGAAGTATCTGGATTAAATCCAGGAAACATTGGACATACTGTACAGAGAGAATCTGGTTCAGATTAACCATTTTATAGTTTGCCACACATGCTAACTTTAGTCTTTTCTTGTTTTCAAAGCTCTTTGTCTCCTGGCCAACAGATCCTCAACTTTTTCCTTTTGGCTCAATGGATAATATTTCTTACTCAAATATTACATTCCTATGCCTTCCATAAGCTTTGGGTGTCCTTTCTGTTGCATTGGGGTTGAATTGTTAGGTGAGCTCGGTTGGTTGGTTTGCTCTTTGTCTGCTATTAGATTCACAAGAATTGAAAGGTTTTATTGGATCTCTGGTACATTGAATATTGTTTTGGAATGTTGTTCTAATTGTTTGTAATAATTGTAAGTGGGTGTTTCTTTTGGTTTTTAATTTTCTGTGAACCACCCAGAGTTGCATTTGCAAGATGGACAGGCATACAAATTATTCAAATAAACACACAAATAGCATTATTGCAAAAATGATGAAATTTGATTATCTAATAAATTATATTGAAAATGGCCTCTCTAGCCATCTAAACATAAGGGTGTTTCCTTGTGATCCTTTTATATATGGGAAGATAAAGTAAGATAAATGTGATTCATAAATATTATGCAGTACTTTGCATGGAAAATATTCAATTTGAGCATCACTTTCTTTTATACTGGCTGTTTAACCCAATAACCATACAATTAGGAGCATCTGTTTCCCAGTGCAGCTGAGGAGTTAGCCAAGGTTACATTTTCTCTGAAGATCAGCATGACATATTAAGTGAAACATCAACTACTATTAAATGTTCTAAGCAAACTTGAAATAAGAGTGATCCAGATAGGAAAAACTTCAATGTTCAAAGGAAATGGTGTTTGGGAACATTTTTAGCAGAGTCAGCTACATATTTTGTACCATATTTCTAGCTTCTGGTTTTGATTTGCAAGATGTCGCACACTGTACTACATCAAGATTACTTTCGTTATCTAGCTAGCTAGCTAGCTAGCTAACTATCATTTATCTATTTATCTATCACCCTCATCTATATCTGTGCCTAGAAAC
This sequence comes from Psammodynastes pulverulentus, assembly GCA_025802295.1. Lineage (NCBI taxonomy): Eukaryota > Metazoa > Chordata > Lepidosauria > Squamata > Psammodynastidae > Psammodynastes > Psammodynastes pulverulentus. The sequence continues at coordinate 74,706,142 of JAOYMU010000252.1, read as the reverse complement.
AAAGAGACCCAGGTTTTAGTCCTCAATTACACATGAAAACTGGCTTGTTGAGTTTGGGCCAATGACTTTCTCTCAGCCCTAACTGGGAATTAAAAAAAATGTTTACCAATCTACACTAGACCAATATCATAGATTACAGTTTATAATTATTAATGAAGAAAACTTCAGCCCATAGGGCAATCATTTGAGCTGAATACATACATATACACAGTAATACAGAGAGAACTATATAGCAAAAAGCCCACTTTTCAGAATGTTACTTAGAACACAGCTGTAGCTAATTAACAGAAATGAAGGCAAGCACCAAATATATACACACATCCTCAAACTCCCAGAGAGAACAAAACTCACACAAAAAAAAAACAGATTGCTTGTTAAACAAAGCCAACAAATGTCTTCCCAGAACATGGATTCCTAAAATGGAGGGCTCTATTATATCTATAGTCTTCTACCTCTTGGGTATCTTTTTCAGTCCATTGATTGACAGGGTACTTTCTATGATTAATATTCCACAGGATTGAGCTCTGCACTCTAGGGAGTAGCACCATGTTAGTTTATATGTTAATTCCAGAAGTAGATCTTAGATCTTGATCTTGATTTGATCACAGAAAATATTAGATCTTCCTCTAAAAGTATCTTTCCGAGATAGTGGGTAGCACATTACTGACAATTATAAAGTTGTTGTATTCATACTTCATCTTATTATGCTAAATTTTCCAAATCGCCCCACTGATATCAACTCCTGTAAACGCCTGGCCCTTTCATTTAACTGTCTGCACTGGTTTATTTGATTTAACACCTCACGTTTAGCTTATAACAATTCTTACCAAAATCATTGTCTGTCTTCAAGGGTCTTGCTGTGCAAAGCAAAGTCCATAGTTTTTCCAATGGTTCAGAAGTTTGTATAAACCTAATAAAAACTGTTGTAGAACTTCCCTATTAAAGCCATCTTTCTAATTTATTGGAATAAAAACTCCCCAGAACAGCATAGCCTGAGGATAATGAGGGTGTCTACTAGCAAATCTTGAGAGCAGTAAGTTGAGCAAAGCTGTTTTATAATAAAATGTAAGCCCATCATTTCAGATATTCATAAGAATAGCAGCAGCCAAATCCTGTCCATTCATGGCCATAATTTGAAACAAATTACAAATACATTTTATCTTTACTATTGCTCACAGTAACTGTAACTGTTAGGAAGTGTTGTTTATTAAAGTCATCAGTGGTCCACATTTATTTACTTCTTCATTTTCTGTCTATGGAGAGTCCAGGTCATGGTTGTCCCCAAAGTGGTTTTTTTTTTCAAAAGACAACTGGATTTTCTGTTTTTTCTTTGAAGATGTTTTACTTCTCATCCAAGAAGCTTTTTCAGCCCTGAAGAAGAAGCTTCTTGGATGAGAAGCAAAACATCTTCAATGAAAAACCAGAAAGTCCAGTTGCCTCTTGATAAAAACCACCTTTGGGGTTCTCCACTTTCTGTACTTCTCATTTTCTCAGCCTGGAATAAAATCATCTGGGTTCAACATATCGCTACACTCCCTTGTTTTTCCACCCTCTATCAAGAGTACTACAAAGTTTCTTTTCACTTTATTCTTTTTTTGTAACTTTAATTTGCAGAGTAAGAATTTTTCTGTGAAGCTAAAGCAGGGGTCCCCAAACTTGGCAACTTTAAGACTTGTAGACTTCAACTCCCAGAATTCTCCAGCCAGCATAGCTCAAGTTTGGAGACCTCTGAGCTAAAGTAACAGTTCTTCCGGCTATAGTGTTTCCATGAACCTGTAGACAAATGTACAAGTACAAGAACAACCTTTTCCCTATTATCTTGAATATTGTAGTATCAGAATTATGATGGTACTATATCATAAGGGAGGAGGAGAAAGTATCTGCTTGAGCATCAAAGAAGTTATGTCATAGAAATATGATGTTTGTGTTGCACAAATATCTGGAAGAGTAAAAGAAAATCACAGGTACTAGGGAGTAGGTAGCATTGGTAGGGATGGGAAGAACGAGAAGCAAAGGAACAGTGAATCAAATCCTGCAATGGCCATAGTCCAGATTGAGCACACCCACATTGCAATCGAGACTGACATTTCTGAAATTGACTTTGTTTGCTTGTTTGTTTGGCTGCACAATTAAATAATGTGATTCTGGGCAGCAGAAGGCATAAAAAACAAACAGTAAATGTTTTAAAACCCGCCATATAAGAAGAAAATAAGAAACAGGCAGGACAGCATAGGATGCTGTATACAACTGACCTTAAATTTAGGGCCACCTTCCTTTCAGATAAATATGAATATGAACGAACAAATCAAATGCAGAGCCCTCCAGTTACCTCATTCTCAGGAAGCAAAACCTTCATGAATTTCACTCCCATCTGCAAGGAAATCTCCTGGCTCAGAAGACTGGAATGCATTTGACCGTGAGACTAATCACTGTTGCTCCCTTTTCCATGTGATGCCTTCCCAGGGAACCTGAAGCAGGAGTTAGCTTTAAATTCACATGTCAGCTAAGCCAATATTTTAACCTATATTCCACAGTTGGGGTGACACAAGAGCTCTCTCACAGCACCTAGTTTATCACTCCCCGTGGCACTATACCAATCCTCTTGTCTTTCTCCCTGCTCCCCATCTGAAATTCCTAGTGGGAACCCCACCATCATGATGCCTGTGCATTGGAGACAGCTTCCTGATTAATGGTTTTGGCAAGAACCTGAAGACTGTTTATCAAGAAGAGGAAGCTGAAAGATGACACCCTCATTCATAGCTGAAGGAAGAACCCGATCAGTTCCTCTCCCACACAGGCTTGCCCCCACATATTTTTGAGCGTAGCTGTGTTGTGTTTATGATGATCGATTTCAGACATTTTTTTAACTGCTGACACCTTAGGTTCATGGCATGGCAGCTGATAGATTCTCTCTCTTTTGTGGAAGAAGAATGGCTGACCTTTTTTTCCTCCCCAAACTCCTATCATGGGTTAGCCTATTATCCTCTTTCTTGGCCCCATGCCATGGGAAAAAGGATGCAAAGACATTCTGAACCCTGATGGCACTTATTTGATGGCTGGCAGGAAGAGAAGAGGGAGAGTATTGAAAATCATTGGCTACTACAGGATTCCCTAGGCTGGACCCGGCCTAGAGGAGGTGTTTTATCTAGAGACCCTTTCCCCATAGTCTCTGCCCAGCTTTTTTGAAATCAGTTTTAGATTGCTCTCAAGATTGCTTACAATCCTTTCAAAAATAGTAGTCAAGAAATCGATCATGCTCGTAATATAAATATTCCTCTGCACCGATCATTGCTACAATTCAGTTGAAAGGCCCCGCTAGTAGGCTTTTCTGAGACCACTTAGTTTGCAGTATTTTTCAGAATTTTATCAGAGGATCAGGTGGCACAACTGTGAAAAGGGAAGTATTAACATCGGAGCAATTTACCAAGCACTGTTTCTATTCTACCTTGGCAGGAAGCATACAGGAATTGTACTGAGGGCATACTTGGTGGATTGGATTCTCTCAAATCTATCAAGACCAAGTAAACATGACAGTTTCCCCCTTTTTAAGGACAAGTACTCATTTGTTGTGCATTTTGGAGAACTATTGGACAATACCAATAGTGGTTCAGAATGCTTCCATTACTCTAAAATAAATATTTCCTGTTTCTCCAAACAACGGTTTGAATGAAATCAAACTCATTGGGAAGACAATGGACAGGAGAACCCAGATTTAAATTAAGTGGAATCACCAGTTGTTGCTGGACAGTATTTATCATCATCTCCAGGTAATAGGGACGATGAACAAGGATGTGGCATTTGTAACCTAAGACTTTAGATTGGAAGTACTTTCCCCATGCAACACATAATAAATTTATATAGGATATCCATCCAAATGGTTCTGTGATGTCTATTTACTTAAGTGATTTGAAAAAGGGATTGAACCAAAGACAAGTTAATCCAGTCAGTGAAGATTTAAGTTCTTCCTGTAAGTAAAACTTCTATCTATCCAGAAGCAGCATATTTCTGTGAACCAATGGCTATGGAAAAAAATACGAGGGAATCTTCATGCTTTGCATGTAGACTTCCTGGAGACAGATAGCTGGCCATGATTTTATCTTGATTTAATCCAGCAGGGTTCTTATTGTTCTAAGATATATTCAGAACTTCTGTGGAAATGTTTTTAAAAGCACAATACATTTAAGAGATTTTAAAAAATGAATCACAGCTGCTTCCTATGCTTGAGGCAAATAAGTTCAAGTTGATTTGATAGTGCTGTCATTGACCAGGGTTGATTGCCCTTGTTGACTTCTTACAGCCCACTTCATCTCTGGTCAAGTTGCTGTTTGAAGTACTACATTAATCTGAATAACTGTTTAGCCAGATTCTCGGTTGCTGCTGTTGCTGCTATTTTTGTACTTTTCTTCCCCTCAGAAGTACCCAGGGTGGATTACCAGCAATCAAGAACAATCTTAAATAAAACTATGGTTAAAATTAACAATACTTTAAAACTATAAACATAAAAACTCTGTTTAAAAATGCTATCCAAACTGCTGGTTTTAACCTGTAAAGTCATAAATAAGGGGAAGATATCCAGAACAGCATCTCCTATATCTTCCAACCATTAAAGAGGGACAACATGGTGCAGTAGTTGATTTGTTGTACTGGGACCAGTAAGACCTTGGTTGTAACTCACTGTTAGTAGAGTAAATTCACTGAATAATTTTGGGGCAATTTTTCTGTTTCAGCCCTATATTAAAGGGTTGTTGCTGGAAATACTAGAGGAGGACATGGTCTATATGTTGTCTTCAGCTCCTTGAGTATAAATCTAAAACCTAAATACATTCCCAAGTCGCTTCTTTGGAGGGTCTTGCTGAATGAAACAAGTCAAAGAACTGCATCAGACGGGATCTGGTGTGGCACAACTCAATTACTGAATCTTCCAGATATTGTATTAGCAATAGCAATATCACTTAGACTTATATACCTCTTTATAGTGCTTAACAGCCCTCTCTAAGCGGTTTTACAGAGTCAGCATATTGCCTCCAACAATCTGGGTTCTCATTTATCCACCTTGGAAGGATAGAAGGCTGAGCCAACCTTGAGCCAAATTGCAGGCAGCCAATATTCAGCAGAAGTGGCCTGCAGTGCAGCACTCTAACCACTATGCCACCGAGGCTCTTCAGTATTGCTAAACTTAGCACAATTCCACACCAAATAACATGCTGGTTTGGCCTGCAGCTTGTTGTCATTTAGCAAATGGTAACAGAGGTCTCATCCTGCAGCAGTTACAGTATTATCCCGGATTAATTTCTTTTCCCTGCATTACTTTGTGGTCCAGACATCATATGTACTATTACCATTTTTTTAAAAAAAGAGTCAAAAGATTTCATACTAGGCTATCAGCAACAAAAGATGCCCAATAGCGGGTTAAATTGAATGCCTCTGGGGACAAACGTTCATCAGGTCAGCAGATGACCCAACATGCAACAGCTGCAGATGCTTTCTCAATCTTGCCGTAAAATACCAATCTCATCTGTAGATCACCAGTTTATAAAATATGAGGGAGAGAAATCTGGGGCAACGATTTGTCTGCAAATGAATATGTATATCAGAGGCATTTCATGTTTTTTCTCCACAGTAGAGCTTTGAAATAACTGAAAGAAATTAGGAGTTCACCTTTGGCATACTTATAATATCTGTAGGAGGCCACTGTAGTCAACTGTCTTTTTTAGCGTTTGTGCCACCTAGTGCATGCAAACCAAATAGAAGACCAGATAAATCCCATACAATTTTCCCCTGCATTTGATTTGTTAAAATTCGCATATAATTTTATTAAAATGCCTTTAATAAAATTTTTCTGTTTGTTGTTTTTATTCAAAATTGAAATAAAAGGTTAATTCCAGGAATTAGATTAGGTAAAGAAAAGTCTGGAGCTCTACTCTTAAGGTTCATAATACACCATGGAATACATCCTATCAAGCTTTATTTTTTTTCGAAAAAGAAGACCTCTTGCATACACCACAGGATTATTACATGTATGAATTCTTAATTTATCTCTGTGAAGCTCAGAATTCATTGGAAATTTCAGTAGTGTAAATTAAAGAAGTCAAAATGAAATATTGATGTACTATATAATGCTTATTGTTGAAGGAACACAGAGGTTCTGTAGCAATCTAATTAATAACAACTAATCATTTTATGCTTATGTTACAATCAACTTCATCCACCTCCAGCAGCAGCTGCAGGTAGGTTATATGCACAACTGTGTGATCAGAGTCCTGCCTTACATCCTGTACAGACACATGGCATCAACACAGGTACAAAACGAGTGGTTTTTGATTCCATGGTCCCAACTCCCATGTTGTCATTTTTTGACCCTCTCTTGCGGGTCCCATCTACCAAAATGTCTAAATAATCACAAATGTATGCCTAGTTGATGATTTTTTAAGATTGATGATATGCATTAAGTCAGTAATCCGTGGAATGTCGTGCCTCTAGAAGTTGTGGGTGCTTCATCATTGGAAGTTTTTAAGAAGAGATTGGACAGCCATTTGTCTGGAATGGAATGGAGTCTCCTGCTTGAGCAGGAGGTTGGACTAGAAGACCTCCAAGGTCCCTTCCTTCCAACTCTGTTATTCTGTAATTCAGTGTCCATTCTCATCCATCCATCTAAATGAGAGTGATGGAAGCTCTAGTGTGTTATACATCTGAATCATCCTGAACTGGGGAAAGATGGAAATTTGCCACTTCAAGACAATGTTCTTAGTGCTCTGCTTTTTTATATAGCATCTACAGGCTGAGGCTGGAATCCCATGGGCACTAGCTAGGAACAAGTATTTGCATATATGCATTCCCAGTTGGCATGCATACAATTGCATTATTGATGCAATTGGGGTAATATCTTTCTTGCTTGACTTTCATCTCTTAGTGAAAATGTTATGTTTCTGATGTTGTAGCTGTGTTTTCTGGGGGCCTTTAAAAAGCATATCCAAATGATACATACATTTTCTAACTGGATCAGGAGATCATTTGCTGCCATGCAGGAGTTTTAAGGAAGCAAAAGATTGATGAAGGTGGTGTCTTCAATTGTGGCTTACAAGTAAACAAGGAAAAACCAAGGAACTGAGGTTTTGACACTTTTTCAGAAGTTAGGTTTTGGCCTGCAAATGACCTCAAATGAAAAAATCTATGAAATCCTGCCATCTAGTGGATAATAGTTATTTGACATGAAACTGCTTAAATTATAATTTATTCAGAGCAACTGAATAAAGTTTATTAGCCTAGGAACCTCTGTATCTCAGAATAGAAATGGTTTTGATTTTTAATCTCTAGAATTTATATGTCCAAGTACGTTTACAAAAATATACTTCCTTCATTTTACTAGTTTCTGAGAATCTTTATTGCGTGTGAACCACTTCAGACCTATTAAACACTAAAAAAATATATCCATCACTTGACACAAACATAGAACACTTCCCCTTCCTCCATATTTTTTCCCTATCCCTAAAGAAGAGTTCTTGAAACTGCAACACTTCTCCCCGGCACATTTTCCCCTTCCTAACCAGCTTACCTAGTTAGAAATTTATATCACTATTATGCTCTCTTTTTTTTCTAAAAGCAGCTTTTAGCAGGGATGGGATCCTCCTGGGTCTCTCCAGATCTGGCAAACCAGTAGCTACCTGAAGCCTCAATTCCGTGGAAAGGAACAGGAAGCAAAAAATCTATGTTGGGTCCTCCCAACTGCCCTGATTCCTATCTGGTCTTTATCAGCTCACACTGATTGTTACTGTAAGCCCCAGCTGGGGGGTGGAAAGTAGCACGTGTGTGTTTTTCCAGTGCACATGCACGATCCCGAACTGGTAGCTGTGCCGGTAAGATCCCACCCCTGGCTGTTAGTCTTTATCTTTGAAAGAAACTAGTCAAAATACTATCAATACCATCTCCTAACATGACTAGGGATTCCACAATAAATGATCCAAAATATCAAGACTTATTTTAAAAAGTCAGAAAGGAAAACATGCTTTGAGTAAGCATGGATCAAAGAGGGTATTCTATTCAGCTTAGGTTTCACTCCAGAGGGACAAAGGAATCAAGAAATCATAGAAGATAGAATAATAGAGTTGGAAGGGACTTTGGAGGTCTTCTAGTCCAACCCACTGCTCAAGCAAGAGATCCTATACCATTTCAGATAAATGATTGTCCATTTTCTTTTTTAAAGCCTCCAGTGATGGAGCATCTACAACTCCTGAAGGCAAGCTGTTCCATAGATTGATTGCTCTCAGTGTTAGGAAATTTCTCCTTAGTTCTAGTTGCTTCTATCCTATGTTAATTTCTATCCATTGTTTCTCAGCTTCCCTTTTGGTGCTTTGGAAAATAGTTTGACCCCCTTGTCTTTGTAGGAGCCCCTCAAATATTGGAACACTGCTATCATGTGTCCCGCTAGTCCTTCAAGAACTAATCAAGGAACCCTTGACCAACAGCTAGAAAGAAATGGTGGCAGACTTTCACCAGGGAGGAAATTGCCCCAAGCATCAACTGGGGAAGATTGAGATTAAAGAATGCAGAGGAGAAAAGGCCTGAAACTGCTACATGGCCTAGTTATTTCTTTGGGCATTTGGCAAGTGGAAGAGGAAAGGTGATTTGTTTAAACCAGTACTCTGTGCCTTTGAAATTTACCACATTCTTATGCAGACCACCCAGTTAGATGTATATGAGAGAAAAAGAATGAACTGCTATGAACAAGTGTTACTCCAGGATACCAAAAGATTCATATCATTCGTTCAAAAACGTGGTATGGTCTAAAGTTTGTACACCCATGCAATACTGTTTGTAGAACCATAGAGCTATAGCTACTTTAATACAAATAGTAAGCTAGTCTAATTTGTTTAAAATTAGAGTTTTATTTTAAAAAATGAATATGCAAAAAAAGGGCGGCGAGAAAATAATGCTGGCTGTTAGGAAGAGGAAGGATTGTTGATACTTTTCTAAAGCATATCCATCAATCCTAAAAGGAAAGGTTCTGGCATCAGTTGAATTTTAACCTTTAAAATCCTCTGTATCAATGTATATATTTGAATGTCCTTTCACGTTGTTCATATTTCTAACATACATTTGAAGTGACTTTATACATTCTAGATAATTTCCCTGGCATCATGTACCAATAATACATCATTTCATTTTAAAAAAATCTTTAAAATCATAACATAATATAAATTTCAACCCCTTTAACCACATATTTTCCCATCAGTCTTTCTGTATATTGTAACCAAAATACTTAGCCCATTTTACATCTTTGACCTGTTCTTCCTCGGTTTCAAATTTCAGCAAAACTTTATATGTTTTAGCAATTATGTGTTTAAAATGAGCAAGAAGACATGACATGAAGCAAAATAAGACAGAATTTGAAGTATAAGTACTATACTTCAAAT
>JAOYMU010000252.1:74634131-74647509 GCA_025802295.1 Psammodynastes pulverulentus | reverse complement strand
AGTCAGCATATTGCCCCCAACAATCTGGGTTCTCATTTTACCCACCTCAGAAGGATGGAAGGCTGAGTCAACCTTGAGCCTGGTGAGATTCGAACTGCCAAATTGCAATCAGCTGGCAGTCAGCAGAAGTAGCCTGCAGTACTGCATTCTAACCACTGTGGCACCACGGCTCTTAGATTTTATTATTGTTATTATTTGTTGTTATTTATTGGTGAAGCCTGAATTAAAATTGTGTCATTTTATATCTGAAGTCTGCTGAATCACAACAAAAATCAACTCAATCCAAAAGTTTAGTCCATACGGATTAAAATTACAAAATAGCTGTAAAATCAAGCTATTCCATGTAATTATTTGAAAAATTATCTCTTCCATTTATCACGTTTGTATTATATCTTAGCAGTTTTACCTTGTTTGTTTCTTAGGTCCTTGACCATCCCCTGGTCCATCAGAAGACAGATTGTAATTACTTCCTTGGTCTTTCTGCATTCCTTTCTTCTGTCCCTCATTCTGTTTTTGTTGCTTATTTTGCTTTTCAGATTTGTTCTCCTTCTCCTTCTTCTTCTTGTCTTTATCTTCTGCACCAGTTGTAGAAACTGGTTTGTAGTCCACTCCTGTTAACAGCTTGTACTGAGCTTTCAACTGAAGTAGTTTTTGCACTGCAGTATCAATTTTATCCTTTGGAAGGCAACATTCCCATAGAATTATAGGTAATAAAAGAGAAACCAAGAAGGCAATTAGTTGTGTCAAATATGTAATATATTATTATAGTTGATAGAGAAAATATAGAACAAAAGTGTGAATAAAAGAGATGCAATGAACTTAAAGAGACATGGATTTTTCTGAGTTCTTATAAAAGCATCATTAGTTATTGTATCTTAACCAGAGAAAGCTGAACCACTGAGCGAACAGAAGGAATGAAAATCTTTGCCCAGTCTTAAATTCCTCCCTCAAGCAAAAATATAAAAGATCTCTATTAAAAAAATATATTTCTGCTTAGAGTTGCAAATAAAATTTGGTACTCTGTAGGCAGATAGTAAGCATTATTAGAATTGCACTCAACCAGGTATGGAGTAAGATGGATGCAGCTCTCTTGATGTGTTTTTTTTTTAGTGAATATGGGTTGTTATCCAGACAGACTGATTGCTTTGATTTGCATTTCATGCATTTTATATGTTGCTATTTCTGTTTAAATTCTGAGGTGTCCAGAGTTCATTTGGAGTTGGGCTATGCCTAAATCTAATGAAATAAACAAGCAAACAAAGAATACCCAAATGTTTAAGCAGTCCAAAGTTGCTCCACAGGGAGATGGGATCAACAGGTTGAAACTGAACCCTGGCAAGACTGAGTGGTTCTGGGTTTGGGGTTCTTCGATCATGTAGAATTGCCACCTCTGATCTTGAATGGGATGGCACTGCCCCAAACAGACCCAGTGCGTAATCTGGAGCTTCTCCTGGACAAAGAACCAAGAACTCCTGCTCAAAAAACAAGTGGCAGTCGTGACCAGGAGGGCCTTTTCACAACTGTGGGTTGTGCACCAGTTACACCCTTTCCTGAACCAACAATCCATACTCACGGTCACTTGTGCCCTAGTCACTTCCTGTATTGACTATTGCAATGCACTCTATATAGGGCTGCCCTTGAAAAGCACCCAGAAACTCCAGTTGGGTCAAAATGCTGTGGCCCGCATGATTTTGTGCAGACCTCAGTGTTCACATGTGTCCTTTCCTGTGGGAGCAGCATTAGTTGCCAATTTGCTTCTGGGTGCAATTCAAGGTGCTAGTTGTCACCTTTAAAGCCCAACATGGCTTGGGATCAGGTTATGTGAGGGATTGTCTCTTGCCAGTCACATCCACCCAACCCATTAGAATGGGAAGGCAAGGAATGTTATGGGTCTCATTCCCCTAAAGAGGTACATCAGGAAAGACCCAGAAGGGCCTTCTCCATAATGGCTCCTTCTCTCTGGAACATTGTACCTCCAGAAATTAGACTGGCCCCCACTCTGACCCACTTTCATAAGGCTCTGAAGGTGTGGTTTTGCCAGTGGGCCTGGAGAATCCAGAGTGGGATAGAGTCCATTTAATGGTTGATTTGAGTGTGTTGTCACCGAGAGGGAGGTGGGGGGATTATTTTATTATTATTTTTTACTTTTTTTATTTTTATTTTTTCTACATTGTGTTTTTATTACCTGTAATCTGCCTAGAGTAGCTGTGAGCGAGTAGGCAGCTATATATATTATGTAATTAATAAATGAAAAAATAATAAAAAACATGTAGGCTTCCAGGCTTAATTCAAGAAAGTGAAAGATAAAGGAATCTTCTGCAGGAGACAATGGGTTTTTATCTTGGTATTTTAGAACAGTTGCTGTCAATCAATGATTATGCCTACAATTAAGCCTAAAATGTATGTTGCTAAGCTAGGCAGTCATTAAGTGAGTTTTGCCCCATTTTATGATCGTCCTTGCCTCAGTGGTCAAGTGAATCACTGCAGTTGTTAAGTGAATCATTTGAACATTAACCAATCTGGCTTGAATTTGCTTGTCGGAAGTCTGCTGGGAAGATTACAAATGATGATCACATGAGCCCAGGACAATGCAACTGTCATACTGTAAATGCATGCCAAGCATTTGATCACATGACCATGGGGACACTGCAAGAGTCTTGAGAAAAATGGTCATGTCACTTTTTCAGCGCCATTGTAACTTCAAATGGCCACTAAAAAATGGTCATAAGTCGAGGATCAGTCTGTACCAATCTAGATCAGTGTATCTCAACCTTGGCAACTTTTAGCTGTATGGGCTTCAATTGAGATTGAGAAACCCTCATCTAGATATAGCAATTCTATTTCAAGTTAAGTATGTCTAAAACTATTTTTATTAGCTTGACATTTGAAAATTGATGATGTATAGTTCCTCTGCCTGTGGCCATTAGTGTATTTACTGTCAATGTAGTTTAATAAGCTTTAATATAGTTTAATATTTTATGTTTTGTATGCAATGTATTCAAATACCTTATACAGCATGGAAATATACAAAAATGTCTTAAATTTTTTTTAAAAAAATTAAAAAATAAGAGATATTTTTTCACTCTTCCTATATTGCTTACCACAATAAAAAATGATACCGTAAATTCCTTGGAAATATAATCTAGATTTTTTGCTTTATATTGTATTTGATGGCAAAAAACGTATGTACATTTGCTGAACAACTAAATCCTGATAAAATACACTGGACAAGATCTAATTTCATCTTGAAAAAAAGGTTAAGATTCTTTAAAAATATGTGGCATGTTTCTGAATAATAAAGCTAATTTATCACACAGTGAAAATGAACTAGTAAAAGAGTGGAAAAATAATTATTTTAGTTTTGTTCTGTATGTAAGGACCAGTTGTTTTGGTGATAAGTGATGGTTCCCAGATGAACCTTCAGAGAAAATTGGAATATTTTTTTTTCAGAATTGCCAACGTTATTGATTTTGCTAAAGCAATTTGCAAATGTTGTTGAAGCAATTCCAGAAGGGTTAGAACATGCAACACTTAATGAGGAATCAACTTATTTTCAAAGAATAGGATGACAGCAAAGAGTAAAAATGAGTGCAATATGTATTCCAGGCTCTCTTCAAGTATATGAAACTGTTAATTAGTAGAATTACCTTTTCAGCCTTCTCCGATTTTAACTTCCGAACCTCTTCTCCTTGGAGAGCAACTTGGTTAAAGAGAACTTGTGCTTCTGGAGAGCCAGGACCACTGGTTTCTGTGCTTTTTGGGTGCTTTAAGTCAGATGTCTGAGATGAAGCTGGCTGTCCTGGTTTATAGTCCTGGCCAGTATTTTCTTTATATTCTGCTTTTAAGGAAAGGAGCAGTTTGACAGCTTCATCCACTTTATCCTGTGCGAGTATTGTCAAGAAAGGGCAAATCAGTATAACCACCTCAAAAACTATCTGCATACTTTCTTTTCTTTATGATTCTGTTATTATCAAATAAACAATATGCTCTTGGGCATCTTAGTAACATACTGTACTATTTTATGCAAAAGATTTTTTGCATGCAAATGAAATGTATTCGTTGAAACAGATTTGCTTTACGCAAATTAAAATTTTGTGGACTATACAAAAAAAATCAGGAATCAAAAGAAAGACAAAGCAGGGTCTTCTTACCCTGTCAACCACCTCCATGAATGAGCACCCCCCTGGGGCCCCAAGCCCAATGGTGAAAACACATTTTAACACCGTTCTAGAAGGTCAAAAGGATGGGAGCACTTCTCAGCTCTGCTGGTAAAGTATTTTCACAGGGTCAACGCCACAGCAGGAAAGTCTCTTGTCCTTGACCTCACCCGCCCAAATTCCTTTGCAGACAGGGTCTGTAGCAGGCCTTTTCCACTGACATGAGTGGGGCAGGCTAGTCTCATTGGGGTGAGACAGTTCCTCAGATACCCTGGACCTATGTCATATAAGGCTTTAAAAGTAATAACCAATATCTTGAAGCAAGGGTAATAACCAATACCAGAAGCAAAATGGTAACCTTAGTGGCAGAACTGTGCGTGCCACTGCTTTCTGCATCAGCTGTAGCTTCTGAATACTCTACAAGGGTAGCCCCATGTAGAGTGCATTGTAATAATACAATCAAGAGATGACATGGACATGAATCACTGCCCAGGACCTCATGTTCCAGATAAGGGCCCAAATGGCACACAAAATGCAATTGCACTAGGCCCTCTAACCACGACGGACACCTGCTCTTCGAGTTACGAGTCAAGAATCGCCAGGCTGTGTCTGGGTTAGTGCAACCCACCCATTTTTATTTTCTTGTTGCTATCAGTTTCTGCACGCCATTTTTCAAAACACAGATTTTTCTCATGACAGTCTAATGTACTGTTATGTATGGTGTCCATACATAAGAAAAAAATAGAAATCACTGGCTGTCAGATTCTTTTAAATATCTAATACAAAGATAAGTTAGAATGCTAATGCATTAGGATTTTACTCTTTCAGAATGATTTTGAAATAATTTTTGAAGCAAACAGTATCAAACATATATAGGTTTAAGTTAAATGGTTATGAAATATAGGGGGGGAGAGAGAGACAGAGAGAGAGAGAGACAGAGAGACAGAGAGAGACAGAGTCAGAGACAGAGAGAATGAATAAATGAGTGAATTTATCATTATTCTACCTTGGAAACCTTTTCTGCTTTGAGTCTCCGCACTACCTCGCCTTGTTCAGCTACTTTACTATACAGAGCTTTTTCATCTATTTGGCTAGAAGATGTCAAACCATTCATAGTTAAAGAAGTAGAATCAGAAGCATAAGACAAGGAGGAAGGAGGAAGAGGAGTTGCAGGTGGCTGTCCAGGCTTATAATCTTGACCTGTCTTTTGTTTATATTCTGCCTTTAGAGCAAGAAGCATTTTTACTGCAGCATCTATATGAGCCTGAAGCAGGGAGACAATATATCACATCAGTAAATACAGAAATATTTTCATTTTATAAATTAGGTGTATATAAATGCTTCTTAAGTTAAAACTTTCTAAAAACAGCCTTTCTCTGCAATTGGCATAATATGGTTGACGTTGGTCTAAAATATTATATTTAAACTTTAAATAGAAAAGCAATTAACAACCTTTGTTCATATCCATTCTCCAGACCAAGTGATTTTTTTAGATTTCTTTTTAGAATGGAAGGCTGGCAGATTTGGACATAATTCCATGGGACATTTTTTTTTTCTAAATAAGATTCAATAAACAGAATTGATGCAGGGAAGGCATCAGGACATATGCTTTTTATAAGCTAAAGTGAAGTAAGTGAACTAAAGTGAACTAAAGCATATTTGTTCTCCCTTAAAGTTCAAACAATTTTGTATTTTTTCTCAATGTGGACAAAATAATCATCTGTTTTGTATGCCATAACATGCAACTACATAACACTACAGTAAAAGAAGCTATACTAAAAGTAAAGCAAGGAATGCTTGCTATCATTTAGCAATATATTTTTGAAAGATCT
Source organism: Psammodynastes pulverulentus (assembly GCA_025802295.1). Taxonomy (NCBI): domain Eukaryota; kingdom Metazoa; phylum Chordata; class Lepidosauria; order Squamata; family Psammodynastidae; genus Psammodynastes; species Psammodynastes pulverulentus. The sequence continues at coordinate 74,641,520 of JAOYMU010000252.1, read as the reverse complement.
AAAAACCATTTGCATTAGCTTATTTTACTTCCACTGCTATTATTATACTTAAAACTGTAGAAATGATAATAGATTTTAGGAGAAGCCCTCCTACACTACCAGCACTCACAATAATAGACAACACAGTAGCAACAGTAGAGACCTTCAAGTTTCTAGGTTCTATTATATCTCAAGATTTAAAATGGACACCTAACATCAAATATGTCATCAAAAAAGCACAACAAAAAATGTTTTTCCTGCCCCAACTCAGAAAGGAGTTGCTGATGCAGGTCTACATAGAAATTATTGAGTCTGTCATCTGCACCTCTATAATTGTCTGGTTTGGCACTGCAACCAATCAAGACAAACACAGACTTCAATGGATAGTTAGAACTGGAGAAAAAAACAATTGCTACCAATCTACCTTCTGTTGAGGACCTGTATACTGCAGAGCCAGAAAGAGGGCTGTGAAAATATCTATAGACCTTTCGCATCCTGGACATAAACAATTTCAACTTCTACCTTCAAAACAACGCTATAAGTCACTGCAAACCAGAACAACTAGACACAAGGACGGTTATTTCCCAAATGCCATCACTCTGCTAAAGAACTAATTCCCACAACACTGTCAAGCTATCTAAAAAGGCAGTATTACCATCATTATTCTCATCTTCTCTATTACTTATTTCCTCATCTTCTTATGACTGTAACTTTGTTGCATGTATCTTATGATTTATATTGTTTACTTTGTATCCTAGTATTTCTGGTGATTGTTTATTTAGTATCCATGACTATCACTAAGCATTATATCTAATATTTTATGATGAATGTATTTTACAATGACTACTTCCTATTCCTATTCTTCCTATTCCTATTCCTATTCTATTCTTGAATTATATCTATAAACTTCTTCATTTAGCTACTTTACAGTCATGAGTTTTCCCACAAGCATCTACAGGGACAGAGGAATTGAAGTAGAAAAGACACTCTTTGGGGGATTGCTAATTTTTACTCCTGGCCATTTTTCTTTTTTTGCTTTCAGAGCTGGGAACTGTGATAGAAATATCTGTCTGAACTAAAAACCAAGAAATAAAAGAACATACTTAAAAGACAGAAAGGGGGGAAACTGATACTGTTCTAAAGATACACATGGCCAAATTTTAAACAAACAATGCAACAAGCTATTTAATTATTTTAAATTATTCATACACATATATGGCTTTTAATAACAAAACATATGGCTGCCTTCTCACAATTCAGCAGCAAAACAGTGATACACTTCCAAAACTTAGGTTAAATATTTGCTCTTCTGTTAAAAGGTGATAATAGCTGGATCTTGGGAGAACCCAGAGAACATTTTCTCTCAGAAAAACGTATGAAGAGACATGTATGAAAATTTCAATGGTTATAATGGGTTTAGAAAAGAATCAGACAACAATAATTTAAGGCACCCTAATTGATCTCTTTAACTAACCTTGGGAGCTTTTTCTGCTTTAAGTTTTCGGACCACTTCTCCTTGCTCAGCTACACTATCATAAAGAGTTTTGCTGTCTACATTGGTAATGGCGACAACTTCACATTTGGATGACTGGATGGGAACAGTTGCAACTGGAGGATTTCCCGGCTTGTAATCTTGACCAATCTTCTCCTTGTATTCTGCTTTCAGAGCCAAGAGTTGTTTCACAGCAGCATCGATGTCCTCCTTTGCTGCTTTCTTCTGTTTCAAATCGCGGACTATATCACCTTGAGCAGATACCCTTCTGTAAAAAGCTAAGGGATCCTGAGCTGAAGCGGAAACTGAAGTAGAAGCAGCATCAGCCCCAAGTGAAGCAGAATGACCTTTCATTGTTGTACCAACCTTTGAAAAGAAAACCAAATTATGCATTTACAAAAGTCAGGAAAATAGTTAACTACAATATGTACCGTTTAACGGGGGGAAAAACAGTATTACCTGGTATCCAAATCCCATTCAGAAATATGAACAGAATGTGAAAAATGTTGCCTCTAATCCTGACCCTAACAAGGCAACACTTAAAAGAGGGAGCAAAAATAAAAATAATTTCAGCAGCATCTATGTGTAGAAAAATAAGGAACTTTCTTGGAATAAATACTGTATGCACTTTTAAAGGCTAAATTGAAACAAAGAGTAGAAACAGAAAAGATTGATGTGTTTACCTGTTCATTCATTTAATCTATTTACATGACTGCCCATCTCACAAATACAACTAATAAAATAAAGATGGATATATAAGCAGGAAGTAAAGGCAAAAATATCTGCAAGAATTATATTGTCATTGATTTAACTAACATTAAATTAAGTATTTGATAGGCAAATGACATTGAGTATAATTCTGTCCCAATATACTACAGTACTAAATTTCTCACTAATTTTAGCAAAAATGGACTCAGTGTGTTATTTGATTTCTTATGGCTTTACACCAGCATGAAGAAAAAAAATCCCACAAGTTAATAAGTATCCAAAATACCGACAATACCAGCTTAAAATAAATTATTCAGCAATGTCAAAAGATACAGAAAGTAAAAGTATTGAGAATATAACTATATTATTGTAATCACTTTTTTGATGATTAATAGAAGCAATGGCTCCAAACCTGGCCATTTTCATAAAAATTGCTGGAAATTGGTCACACAATAAATACATAAAACATATTCAATAGAACAGAAACAGAGAAAAATTGATAGATCAGAACAGCCTCAACATCGGTTTATAAAATGTATGAATTTAAACTGTCCCAAATGTGGAGCAATTGTTTTTTAATTGTACCACATTAATGGACTCATGATCGATTTGTGATTGATTATAATCCTGAGATCTTTTTCAAAGGTTCTGCTCCCAGATCATATATTCTGCTTCCTATACAGGTGCATTTGTTATTCCAACCATGTCAAATGCATCTGTCCCTGTTTATAATCACTTGTTATAGGAAACACTAATGTCCATCTATATTATTTTAGAATTTAGATGAACAATATATATCAATTGGATCTGCTTACCTCTTTCTTTGCTGTTTCTGACTTGGTCTTCTCCTTTGAGCCAGATGTTGGCATTTCTTTTGTATGCCCGTCAGGAATATAAATCAAAATGCATGGAGCTTCTTTACAGCTATATGGACTAAAAACAAGATTTTTGAATAATAATAATAATCGAAAAAATGAATCAATATGAAAAATTACCACTTAAACTTTAAATGTTTATAGAAATAAAAGTGCTTGTGAAATTATATTCGTAAGAAAGATGCAGAACAAGAAAGATAGCAGAAAATTGACATGTAGGGTTGTGTGGATCTTGAGTTAAGTTTCAACAATGAATATGCAAATACATTCTTATTATACTTCACCCACCCCCACAGTAGTAAATCCAGGAGAAAAATGTCTTTATTTGGTGAAAAACAAAGAGACAGACAGAAGTAGTAGAGGGAAGGCATCTTCTTACATTTTAAAAATATAGTTTTTAAAATAACAATTACTTATATAGAAAAGTTTAAATTTGTAATTTGAGTATTCCATACATGGGAGAAAATGCCACTGAAAGTAGTTTACATTACTTGGCTTTCAATTTTGTTGTTGTTAAACTGTATTATCTCACTTTGCTTTGTTAAATAGAATGTAATTCTCTTTTATATATTTAGGTAAATATAATGCAGAAATATAGACTTTTTATAGACAGCGGCAGATACATTAATGCTACTTCAACAACTTAGTCCTGGAAAAAAATGGTCATTCCAAATTACTCCCCCCCACACACACACACACACACACTTCTGATAAAGTTAAAATCAAGTTTGTTTCTAAACACTCACCTAATAGGCTCATATGGTTGATCACAAATATAAAAGCCTCTTCTCTGAAGCTGTATGATGTCTCCTTTTTTCAAATCTTTTAGGCAAGGATCACCTAACATCAGTTCTTCTTGCTGTAAAAAAGTTGAAAACAAATTGTATAACTTCCTAAGAACAAACTTCTATGCATATTATGAATGTACTTCTGCTGAATTACTATAGTTAACATGAAAGTTAACATTTCAGCTGGATATTGAAAATCCTTAATTCTCCTTGAAGCAACTCATGAAGATTCAAATGAAAGACTAAGAAAAAACAATCATACAATCAAATACATAATTATGGATAGCCTGATCTTTCCTAATATGTGACTCTTGCCAATAATTAGTGATGGCAGGAGCTAACGGCTTAGAAGACACCATTTTATGGAAGATGGGCTAGAATGTTGACTTTTAATCAGGAAAGTAAAGGATAAAATCTCAATTCAGCCACAGAGTTTATTAGGTCAATTTGAATCTAAGTCAGACTTAAGAATGAGATTTAAAGAGGGAGGAGGATTCATGTATTCCACACTGTTTCTTGAAATACACATAGAACAGACTATCATTTTGTAGCAAAAATGCAACAGTTGATAATCATATGAAAGTTACTTTGCTATTTCTGTTGATGTACTGTTTGAAGTCTTCCTCCTTGCCTAAGACAGGCTTGGTGATCAAATGTTCATAGTTTACACAAATTGTTGGAGTGAGAGAAGCAGAAGAGGTTTCTGCTAGCCAGGTGATTTTAGTAGTTTTTTTGTAATCCTTATTCTCCAAATTTAATTTAGCATCCATAGATGCAATTTTCCCAGTGAGGTTCCTACAAAGAAACAGAATATTTTGATTATCTGCGTGTTTTAAAATTAAATGATGAAACCTTGTCCAAGAAATCAATGCAAATTAACTTAAGTTTCCAAGAATCAGTGAATCTTAAGAAATGGCAATCAAATTTAATAGCCCAAATGAATTATTTAAATTTAAGAGGATTCCTGTATGAAAAGAAAAAGCTTGTGGTTATGCAAGTCACTACCCCGTTATTTCAATCCTCTTCTCTCCCGCAATATAGTTCTCTGCATCACCTACCGTATGGTTTCCAAGAATTTCATGTGCAGTGAAAAGGGTAAAAGTTTTTGAATTGGATTATATACTGTAATGATTCTACCCACTACACATTTTAAATATTTAAGAAGGGGAAATTCCAGTATCAAAACATAAAATCCAATGTAAAACGTACTTGTGTATTTTGGTGATGATTATGTTGCCCCAGTTAATAAATGTCACCGTTTCTCCTTCTGTCAATGTCTCTGCATCTGCTCCATCAATCAGTGCTTTGGGACTATACCATATAGGCTTCAAGCCAACTTCAGCATTCTGTATATTAACATAAAAGGATAAAGAGCTGGTTTGTGTTGGAAAAATTACAACCCAATAATCTATTTTGTAAAAGAAAAAAAAAAAGGTAAACGTATCTCTGTCACTGTGGTAAATTGTTTTTCTTGAACCAAGAGGAAACAACTTTTTGGATGATCTAAATCTAGACATTTTATAGTTCACAAGCCACATTGGGCCCATAGGTGGTCCCCAATCCAACCTGTGGTATCAGTGGCATCAGGAGGCAGGGCATTGGAAGCAGGGCGGCAGCACCAGAGGATGGGGCATCGATGTTTAAAGGACAGGGTGGCAATGTAGGAGGATTGGGGCCAGAGTGCCATTAGCAGGATGAAGCGGCAGCTCTTCAAAACAGTCCCAATTTCTCATATGGCCCTTTGGGAAAATCAATTGCCCACTCCTGATCTAACGAATATCTTGAGGTACATTAGAGAGCTATAGCCCAAAAAGTAGGGGGAACTGGACAAAGATGTGGATGGATTCAAAACCAAAACCATCATTATGTGTAGTTTAATTTAATTTAGTCAAATGTTTAATTTCAGTGGCTTTTTAATGTAAATGTTTAATTTAAATGATGCCTAAATGATTTACATAATTTATGTTTAAAAATACAGTAATTTAAATACTTTATAGGACTTTTTTTTTCTTTTTACGGACTTCTCCAGAGTTGAAAATTTCATTCCAAACTCCATTTCATTCTTTCGTAATCTCAGCAGGTGATAGCAGTGCTCAAATCTCAGAGCTGGTTAGTACTTAAATTGGGAGATATCCTGGAGAATCCAAGGCTGTAGATTAGGAAAGAAGTTGAAAAAGCAACCAGGAAGAAGGCAGCGGCCAACCATTTCTTTAAAAAGAAACTTCTAGGAAAACTGCATGGATGCAGCAACCAGGATTTGAACTCAGCCTTTTTAACTCTTTTGTTAATTGATCTGCTGGCCTTCCTAATGTTGACAGCCTCATATTCAAACCTGGTAATCTGGATTTGCTTTCTTTTCATTGCGTAGAAAGCCCTTCCAATTCCAAAGATTCAATATTTTTATTACAGCATTCTTTAAGCAAACCTTTGGATGTTTGGCCACTTCTTTCACCTCTTCTTGAGCTTCAGGAATATTTACGGTGACTATTTCATCCTTTAGCAATGCAGTGAACCGAGGTGCCACTGGGTCGATAACCTATATCCCAAGGATAACAATTAAAAAATATATAATTATTTGATTATTCACTTATATTTCAAGCAAAAATCTTTAAAACAAAGAGTTATATGAATGAAAAAGTACACATATACACACAAGCCATCTAGGAATATTAACTGGTATTCTTTATGTTACTGCACTGTTGACTGCAATTAAGGCTTCTTGAATTTAAATTATAAAACAAAGCCAAAATAAAATATGTTTGTAATTTTCCTGTCCTTTGAGGACAAAAATGTTTTAAAGTCACTTTTTGGGAGAGAGTTTCTAAACATATGCATTCCTAACTGGAAGAAACTATAATTAGGCTAAACATATGTGGAGAAAACTGTAATTAGGTTAAATATGCGTGCTAACTGTAAACCTTTTATTTGGATGCGAGTCATTTTATCACTCATCAGTTTTAAAAGCAGGCAAATCTATATGTATGCATTACATTATCATTAATATATAACCTTTTCTGAGACTGAATAATAAGCAGAATCAGAATCAGAATATCTGTGGGATGCTCTTCAAACACACACAAAAATTGTATTACAATGCCAAATGGCACACTGCAATTTAAAATAGTTTTATTTGGTACTTTTTCTTTTATATACAAAAGTCCGCAATTTTCTCCTTACCAAATCACTGGCTTTAAAGCCATATATTTTCAACAAATGTATTTCAAAAAGCATGCATTCTAGCATGATTATTTAAATACAACAGCTTTAGAGCACTATAATAAGGCAACATTATGATAAAACCATTTTAAAATGGCCTCTATTTCTGCTTCATTGAGAAATTATTTTTCTAACTTGCTCAATACTCAAGCATAGCATCTTCCACCAACATTGTTTCTGTTGTTAACACACTACCAAACCATTTATTTTAAGCATTACCATCTTTTTTCAATGACTTACTATATTATACAACTGGAGCAGGCATGAAATGTGAAATTTTTCCCAAGAGGCTCCGTGGGCGTGGCTCCATGGGCATGGTTCTGTGGGCGTG
>JAOYMU010000252.1:74508377-74541552 GCA_025802295.1 Psammodynastes pulverulentus | reverse complement strand
TTTGAGATTGAGCACAAGGTCTGGAAACACACACATATACGACACAAACATTCTACCATGGCAGCAAACACATTTAAAGCAGTCTGTCAAATAACCTATGGCTTGGTTTTTGTTGCATTGCCAAAGTAATGTTGAACTAAATGCAATTTTAGAAATATTGTAATTTGAAAGGTTTAGCATTTAAACATTTCCTAATCATATTGGGAAATTATACAAACATTTTACTATGCCACTCTAAGGTGACAGTTATCAAAATTGAGTTCATTATACAGGCTGCAATTATATTTATATGCTGACTACCACAAAATTAGGTCCAATTGCACGAAGTATTGACGTTTATACTTTCTGCACAGGAGACACAGCATTTCATTCAAGTACACAACACTAAATTAGGTTCAATCACCTTAAATAAAATTGTAGTCTCGTCATTTAAAAGGACGCCGGTGTTATGACCTTGAATAGGAACAAAGACAAAACCTACCCAAATTTAATGTTTTAGCTTTCAGCAAGGCTGCCAATTTCTTCAATAGATGCATATCCTTTGCTCGCTCGCTCTTCTTGTCGCTGAAAAATATTAAAAATATTCACAATTATTTGTCTGCAACAGTACATATGAAACTATGATGGAAAAATAATAATTTGTCATTGCACTGATTCCTCTGTCAACATTACTGAAAAAAGTCAGTCTGTGGCTATGAAATATCCAAAACACTTGTCAGGCTACCCCCACTTCCTTAGGCAGAAAAGGATGCATATGAGGCAGCTGTGAGTTTACACTGTTGTGCATATAATAATGATTTGATATGTAGATGAAATCCAGTCTCAATATCTGACTATGTGATGAACCATAACCATTTATTAAACTTATGTATCTGCTTAACTTTCAATATATCTGGGAGCTCACCACAAAGAAATTACATAAAATTAATAAAAGATAAATATAAAACATGGCAAGCAGCATGAAGCAAGGGGGCCTTACTCTCCCTCACCAATGGGTGGTGATGGGAACAGACCACCTGGACCTTGGGGGACACCTCATGAAAAAGGGCAGTACACCCTCTTCAAATAACCAATTAAAAAGAAATTGTCATCTGATCTGACAACCTCCCTCAACATAGTGCTCACCAATAGTGCTCGCCAATTCAACCGGTATTCAGAGAAAATTATATCACTTTTCACTAGATAAGTCAGAGGCGCTACTTAATACAAATGCATATTTCAGAAATATTATGAGCAAAAGGGTGTAAAAGCAAGATGGCGGGAATTCTATACTGTTGTTTTAGTAATTAAATAGTAACATTATTACAGGGGGGGAAATCTGGCTTTTTGGAATGTGCTATTATTACAAGTAAATTTGCTTTAAAAAATCGTAGTATATCTCAGAACTAGAAACTGAGTATGTTAGATTATCCAATATCTGCACATTTTAAAAAAACTTCATAATTCATTTCATAATATTGACTTAGTTCAATTACACAATGTAAAGTTCAAGAAGCCTTACCTCAGAGCTAAATGGAAAGGTACGTGAACTGTTTTTACTGTTCCTGATACTGGATCAACAAGGCAGATCTGATAAGTCTGAGGCTGCCAACCCTGACTTGTTACGCTGTTCAACCCCATTATTTTATAGCCAGGATACAGCAACCTAAATATGGGTTTGACAGATATAATAAAAAACATAAGAATCAACATATACTTTTGTACAAAACTATAGGCTTTAAAATATCAAATAATATTTCAATCTCATAAATAAATAAATAAATAAATAAATAAATAAATAAATACATACATACATACATACATACATACATACATACATACATACATTGCACAAATCTCATATTATATAGGACAATTCCTTGGTAAATACAGTTTGTCAGTTTGCTTGCAGATTTAAATTACTATCTCACATCTTTAATTTTTCTGTACTTGTATGTGCTTGCATAAAGCATATAGCTAGCAAATAGAGCCCTGAATGAAAACATTTTGATGAGCTTAATTTCAATTATTTTTCTGGTGACTATTCCACCTTACATTTTAAAATCTCCTCCATTACCAAAAATGTCTTACCTGCAATGTTTTCCTACATTGAAGGCTCCAACTCTTGGACCTTGTTGGGTACTCCATACTTCCAAAATTCCTCTCCTAGGAGCATAAATCACAAGGAACTGAGCCACTCTGCTTGGTCCCTGAGGGGTACTACATGGAGAAAAGTCTATCTTTATAGATTCCCTTTCATGTAGATCTTCTGAAATCTGAATCCAACCAACCTGTGCATCACGATAGCCTGTGCGAGAAGGATATACGGGTTAAAATGCTAGATATATTTGGATATAGTGGCTAATTATGGACTAAGAGTGAGGAGGGAAGTTAAAAAAACTTTTGGACCACTGTAATAAATTACAATCTATAGTCTGCAAATGGAGAGATCTAAGTGGATTGATTCAGGCTAGTAATAATCATATCTGTATATAAACAAAATATATGAGAATGTTTATTTCAGTTTTAAGTTTGAATTTAAAATAGTTAATGTTGGTGTTTAAAATATGAGATATTCAGATTTACAAAGGACTGTGAAGCGTCAAGATCAGCTCTAGAATAGTAATATTACAGTATAGTATTGAATTCTCTCTCAAATGGATAAGTGACCATTGTTTACCCCTCCAACTTATTAAAAGATGCTAAAAGGTACCTTTCCACATACGAACAGAAAGACCTCTTGCAACGTCCAATAGAAGAATCCTTCCAAAATCATCAGTAATCGCTGCTAAAGAACTACATGGTGACAAACAAATCCTTTCTCCATGTCGACGAGAATCTGGGATTCCAAACCTACAGTCAAATAAAACCAAATGTAGAAAAGAAACTCTAAATTTGGCTCCCCGATTATTAAACAAAGTAATATGTTTTATAAAATCAGTAAATATATGGTTGTGTATTATTTTAATTCATTCTAGACTAATTTTTGTAGAAAATCAGTTTTCTTCAATCAAGATATATTGTATTACATTCAATTCAATACAAAGAATTATTTCATATTTGGATGGTTCTTTCAAAGAACAGAAATTTTAACAATATTACTATATCATAATAATTAGCGGTAGATTAAAATTTCAAGAACCCTTAACAATTATAGAAAATGTAGAAAACTTACCGCATTTCACATGCCACAATATGCAAAAGTTCATATAACTTTTAATATTTACTAATGGGAATTTTCGGTGCCTTAGTAAATTTTAGTCAATTTTACTATTTCATGAACTTTTGTGGCATCACACCTATAACACGTATGAAGCCCGAAGTGCTATGTGTCTTTTTGATTGTTTCTGTTGATAGTTCTGCTGTGAAATATCACTTCTTTGGAAATAATATCACATTTGCCTTAGCAACTGGCAACCCCAAAAACCTAAAGAGGAGCTTTATATTCGGTTTGGGGAACACTTTGGAATTACAGGGGTGTTGACTAGCCTGGGAAATCATGGCAACCATTTATGGGCAGTGTTATCTTTCAAAGTCAGATTTTAGGTTTATGGAAATTTGGAGGTTTGGGTTAGAATTCCAGACAATCAAATAGGGGCAGGTGCAAAACATACAAAACAAACAATACATACATTTCTGATGAACTATAATCCTAGCTTCTTTGGCTTTTTCTTAGACATTATTATCTACAAACCCAATTAATGGTTAAGCCTTTGAGAACCCAGCCAAATGTAGTTTTCTCAAAACCAAGCATCCTTTAGGATAATGTTTATTTCTGAGTCCAGAAAGAGTTTTTTGTTACCAAACTCATCCAGAGCTCATAATTCTTCCACACAAAAACTTTACTTTTTGTTACACTAAGGTTTTAACTCCCATTCAAATGAAATTGCAACAATATAAGAATTTCTTATACTACCAGAGTAAAAAACAAAATGCTAGTTTCAGTCAATCTATTTCTACATAGGAAGAATCTCTTCAAGATAAACAACTGCAGCAGGAGGAATATAGAAATATCTTTATTGCAGCACTAAATTGCTTGGATTAAATATTTGTAGTCTGCATAGATCCTGTGCATATATGATTATGGCTCAAGCATCCTCAGGGAATAATGGCAACACTGGTAATGAGGTATCTCATAATTTCTCTGGAAAAAATAGCTTAAAAGACTTGCCTCACAGGTAAAGGAGTTGCAGGTTCAACCTTGGGTTTCTGCTTCTGCACAGGCTCTTCTTCCTGTTTGTTTTTCCAGCCAAGCCAGCCACTTCAATGCAAAGATTAAAATATAAATGCTTCACTTTAAAGGAAACACACAAAAAGAATAAATTGACTGCATCTTCCATCTATTATACATTACCTAGCAGCATTAAAGAACGCAGATGTCAGCTTACTTGCAACCGTAAAAGCAACATGAGACAATAATGGCTGTGAATTGCCCTAAAGAGAAGATAAAAATGCTGTTGTTTATAAGTACTGAAAAATAATTGATTTCTTTTTACTAACCTTAGTTCTGAGAACCTCGTTTACAGAAATAAAACTGTCTGTGCAGTATAGCTAACTTTCATCCTGCATCATCTGCTAAATTATATCATTTCAAAATAAGAAATTAACCTTTGTTTGCATTTTTTATAATGTTCTAACTATACAGTAAAAGCTTTGAGAGCTTCCAATTTTGCAAGCTTAAAAAAGTATCATTTTTGTCAAAAGTATATGGTGTCAATGTTATTTTCTTTTCTTTACAAATTATTATTATTCATTTAGCAGGAAAGAATTGTACTGAGTAACTGATAGTGATTGTTACAGAATATGAACTCATATTATTAACTATTAACAATTCTCTGTATATAATAATAATAATCATACTGTGTAAGAGATTTACATAGAATAGGAGGGAAAAGAAGAAGCCCAGCATAAAAATAGCATTATTGAATAATATGTTCAACTCTTTTGAAATTTCCTAGCATAAAAATCTAAGTGCTAACATAACTGACCAGAGGGAGAAGACATAATAGGAGCAGAAGTATACATTTCTGCAAAAGAGAAGAGAAGACCACAGCAAAATCCATGAATTATGGTGTGCCATAGCAGCATTCGCTTTGAGGCCATCAACCACATATAAAACAGTGTTTCAGAAAGTCAGATATTAATTGGCAGAATATACAGTGAGCCCTATAATTTATTTTATTAGGGATTAGTAAGGACTTTTACACAAATCTACGCAAAGTTTTAGAGGTGGGGATAAACTACAGGTAGTTCTTGAGTTACGACAGCAATTGGGATTGTCATCACTAAGTGAACATTGAGATGCGGGTTGTTAAACACAAAGCAAATAGAATCCCAAGTAAGAAGCACCGGGGGAGGGGGGTGCTTCAGGAGACTGGGGGAGGTCCAGCATAGTGTGGGGTAGGGAGAGAAGAGAGAGCAGGGAATGTGTATATGAACACAGGAAGACACAAGGTGCATGTGTTTGTGTAAACATAGGGAGGCCTAGGGAAGGTGGTCACTGATGGATGTTGTTCCTGTGTGCAAGGGCTGTGAAGCCCAAGGAAGGTGCAGTGAATGTGTGAAGAAAAGTGAGGGAGGCGACTTACTGGAATGACTTGTGACCTTCCCTGCTGGCTTCTCAATTGATTATGCTTGGGGGAAGCCAACACAGAAGGTCAGCAATAGCAATCACATAACCGCAGATGCTGCAACCAATGGTATGTGTGAGCTGGTTGCCAAGAATCCTAACTTAGTTCACTACAACAGCCAGAATTTCAAGAACAGTAAATCCCTTCATTCAGTGCCATCATAACTTTGAACAACCACTAAATAAATGACCATAATTCAAGATCTACCTATAAGGTAATTAGACTATACAGTAGATGACCTAGAGAGGATTAATCAAAACTCAACGTAATTTCTGCCTTTCCCATTCAAAAACTTCATTGAAACTAAGACTACTCATGAAATCATAACAGCAACTTTTTCCTTGCAGTTCTGTTGGAGGACAGAGGGTAGGTTCCCAAGCTTTATGCTTCAGATTTAGCATATTTCAAATGTAGTCAGTTCCATCCACTGGAAAGAATTTTTATTAATTTATCAGACATATTCAGGATGCTTTATATACTACTGTAGCAGTTTTTTTAAAAAGACATTACTTTTTAATGTTTCTTTTTTTCCTTTAAAAAAACAGGAATGTGAATTTGCAATTTGTAACTAGTGAAGCATGATCATATATTATGAGTACAATATAAATTCTACATAAGAATCTTGCAAAGGTTGTTTAGGCAGGAAAACATACGCTAAGCATGAAAGAAGGTTAAAAATGTTTTTTAAAGCTCCATAGTTGACACCTGATGACTGCATTCATATAGTTTTCCTGGCAGCTATACAAAAGTTGCTTGATATTGCCTTCTTCTAGGAAATATTTCTCAATCTACCCTACAGATATGAATTTCCAGGCAGGCCTCTGAGTGTTATCCAAGCCCAAATCTGACATTAACCAAGATTGAGTAGATACTGCCCTCTGCTGTGACCCTCTGGGCAAATTTCTTACCTGAAAAATGTGTATTCAACATTAAATTCTACTCTACAGAAATTCTTTGGGGGGTTTTTTCCTTCAAAAATTCATGTTCAGTTACCTTTGGAGAGGGGGAAGGCACAAGAGGGTTCGGTTTCTGCAATTGTTAAATAAGTGGAAGATTGTAATGTGAACTAGGTCACCAAACCTGATCTACAATAGTATCATTATGTAGGTGAAAGTTTTTTAATTAAAAAGTAAGCTGCTCTTAGTTTCATTTTCCATCATTAGCAAACAGCAAAATAACTCAGAACGGAGTCAACACGAAAAGAAGAGTGTCTTTTATCTAACCCATTGGATTTTACACCTATTGGCTAAGCAAGTTTTTTTACCTCAAGAGCATAGAAGAATCCAGTGAAAGGATTAGACCCCACAGTAATATACTGAGACATAGCAGGAGGATTGTTCTTTATAGCTGCATTAAATCCACCAATAGTGGAAGCAGTCTTCATCTGATCAAAAGGTGATAAGGTCATGATACCTATATGAGATAATGAAAATAAAGCTCTGAAAAAGAAGTTTCTAAGATCCTAATATCTGTTCTGGAATTGATCCAACTTTTAAGGATTCCTAACTTTTTATTTATTTATTTATATAGTTACTATACAATTAAAAGTGTGTTATGTTGAAGCAGACACTTTCGTTAATATAGCAAAAGCAAGACACATTCTCCATAATTTTTTGAAGGTTGTCAAAGTTAAAAAATACATTCTAAAGGTCAATTTTGTCCCATTGAATCTGGCCTAGCAAGAAAGACATTCTGAATTCCAACTTATTCATATATTAGCAAAAAAAAAATAGTACCAGGACTAATAAAGAATGACTTCACATAATTTTATTTAGAGTACAGGTAGTCCTCAACTTATGACCACAATTGATCCCAACATTTTTGTTGCTAAATGAATCATTTGTAAAGTGAACTTGTTGACCTTTCTTGCCACAGCTGTTAAGTGAATCATTGCAGCTGTTAGTGTTAAATGAATCTGGCTTCCCCATTGACTTTGCTTGTAAGCAAGTTGCAAAAGAGGATCACATGACTCTGGGACACTGAAACCGTCATAACTATGAGTCAGTTGCCAAGTACCTGGACTTTGATCACATGACCATGGGGAATGCTGCAATGGTTGTAGGTGTGAAAAATGATCAAAAATCACCTTTTTCAGTGTTGTAACTTGGAACAGTCACTAAATGAACTGTTGTAAGTCGAGGACTACCTGTATCCGTACGGCACAACTTTGCTGACTTACATATATATTATTAAAAAACAAAAATGAAAACAAAACTTTAAAACATTATTAAGCATTACATTTTTACACAGTTAAAATGATCAAACAGTTTAAAAAATTAAAAGGCCTTATCATGTAATGTTAAGTTGGTCTTGACCCTGCTAGCCATTCAGAAAGCCTTTAAGACCTGGCTGTGTTCCCAAGCAGGTGGCTGGAAGGACAGCCTGTGATGTGTTGATTAATTGGCTTAAGAAGAAAATGTATCTCCCCAGAACAATAATTTATAAATTCTGAAGTCCAGACCAAGGTCAATGACAATTCCATCCTATCAGCAATGTGTTACTGAACTGTTATAAATATTATAATGATAGCGTAATGAAATGATTTAAATTAGAGAAAGGTATCACTTTTCAACCAGTAGGTCACATCTTGCCTTCATATTCTCCCTCAATGTTGTGGCCTGTCAGCCGCCAACCCCTCCAACAACCAAATCATACGAGGAGGCGGAGTGGAAGTCAGGGCAATCTGAGAGCTCCAAGGGGGAAGAGGGAATGGAGCTGGCAGAGACAGAGGTGGAGCCTGGGCCGTCCATTAGCCCTCAGATGAAGCGTCAACAGTTCCCAGTCTGGAGGTGGCTGATGAGGAAGAGGAGGAACAGCTGGGTCCAGTGCCTGATGCACCGATGCACAGAAGGCAGAGGAGAGGAGAGCAGTGGAAATCTACGGGCCGATCCTTGGGACGGAAGAGTCACCGCTGTTTAGAGCCCCGCCCTAGCTCTGTTTAGAGCCTCACCCTAGCTCTGGGGATAAAAGGCAGGGGGCGGAGATGAATAGATGTGGTAAACAACTATTCATCCCCCTGCTGGACAGACTTGTTAGCCTGCATTGAGAAACTTTTTGCCAGGGCTGCTGGCGCTTCTAATAAAGGAATCATTGATTTAAATACAGAGGGTTTGCCGTGTTTGGGGAACTGGGTCAAAACACTCCAGGAGTGATATCATGGTGATATCATATCATGAGATTTATTTGGGGAGTAGGGGGAGAGAAGAGCCATTTTTGAAATTTTAACTTAAATTAGTTTGTTCCCCTTAAGACACACACAAAAAACCATTTAATTTCTAGGGAAACATTTAGGTTTATAGTGGATGAAATGGATGATTTCCCTAAGGTCAAGGTTTGAGGCACCCATTTCATGGCTTAACCCTTTATACTTGATCATCTTTTAGCCCTAATTATTTGAAAAGGGGGGTTAGAGGTTCCTGAGTTATAAACAAATCAGCTGGGAGGCTGCATACAGGCTACTGAATCTTTATTCCAGTCAAAGGTCAGAGATAGAAAACTAATAAATAAATTAAAAAGTGGAGTAATAGCAGTAGCACTAGCACTTAAACATATTTCATAGACCTTTCTAAGCGGTTTACAATGTCAGTATATTGCCACCAACAATTTGGATCCTCATTTTACCAACCTTAGAAGGATGGAAGGCTGAGTCAACCTTGAGCTGGCAAGAATCGAACTACTGAACTGCTGGCAGCCAGCAGTCAGCAGAAGTAGCTTACAGTACAGTATTGCTTTCTAACCACTGCACCACCACAGCCCTAATACAGGTCATTATAATAGTTGATAACAAAAATATATTAAACTGTAAGAGACCTTTTACTAATAGATGCCAATTTTTCAGGGCTCGTGCATAATATTTTGATGTTATAAATTATTTACAATCTGCAAAAAGGATGAAAATATACTGTCAGATTGCCCAGGCTACTGATGTAAAAGAAGTAGGATATAGGCATTATAAACACAACTAGAACAAATGTGTTGGTCCATTTCAACATCCCAATTCCACATAAACATTTTCCTCAGCTGGGATTTTATAGTATCTTCCTTGTAGTAATACCAAACACAAAATATGATGCCTTGCCCAAAAGAAAGCCTTTCTTAGTTTGGGGAATGTCAATGAAGTATTTTTTTTGTGACAAGTTACAGTATTTACTTCTGTCTGAAATGTAATGTCATTAAATCTTTTGAGATGTGTTTGATACAATCGTGGCCCAAGGCTTGTAGTAACTCTAATGATAACCCACAAATCATTATGGGTTTTTTTCATGATATTGTTCTGACTTAAGGGGCAATACTACTACATTTTTGTTGGGAGCACTGAAGCGCTTCCAGGTCGAGAGGATTAGCTGGTGACATCACAATTGCCCGGGGGATCCTTTCATGTCCCCATTAAGTTGCCCACCAAAATGGTCTTGCCATGGCCATCTCACCGTGGGACAATTCGCTATAGGGCAAGAGTTATATTAATATCAAAGAAATGGTAGAATAGAATCATTAAGGAAAGGATGCAAAAGGAGGGATAGAATGAAATGTGAATGGCAAAAATTAAATTTTTAATTTATTTTAAATAATTAAATTCTTAAATTGTCCTGCGGCAAGTTGTCCCGCTGCCAGTTGGTCATGGTAACTTCTCCTGTGGCAAGTTGTCCCTGTGAGTTTTCCCTAGCAAGTTGGTTGTGGTGAATTGACAGCAATGAGTTGGCTATGGCGAGTTATCCCATTCCGCTATCTACTCACAGTAGACCACTTTCTAAGGACTGGATCAACAGGAGTTGGAGCAAGTGATGGGAACTCACCCCATCACATAGCCATAGGGTTTAAAACATGAGCCTGCCAATAGTCAACTCTGCCTCCTAACTACACTCTTATCAATCATGATTAATGGGAGAAGTCCCAAGGGGAAGAACTGGACCTTCAGCCAATATCAACCTCCAGGCTTTGACTTCAATTTTAGGCATCCCTGTTTCTAGTCTGAGAAGTGCATTGGCTACCTTAGAAATGTAGTTTGGAGCACTTCAGCACTTCCACCTGGCTTCATACAGTACCTGGGCGAAGATTTTAGCTTAAAACAGTTTCAAAGCAGTCAGTATTTATTCACCTCCTTTGGTAAAATAGAATTATTTGATGGCATTTGTAGATCTTAATGCCGTCTGAGAGAAGTCTATCTGCAGATTATTCAATTGTTGTTTTAAACTCTCTCTAGTACAATATGCATGATTTTTTTTTAAAGAAATTCATGGTGACTAAGGATAACAATTCAGTAAGGATGATCAATGTAATACTTACCAACACTAACATGATCAACAATAGTATCGACATCCTGCAAACCCCACTTCTTATAGGTTAGTGGAGGTGGCTGAACATTTTCATTGCCTGCAGCTGTAGCTGGCCAATTGATTAGAGATAAATTAGAAAGAATAGTTATTTTTAAAACATTTAACATGGATTGGTCAACACGTAATGTATTACAAAAATATTTTTAATTGTAAAGTATAGAATAAATTGCACTGTTGATATTATGAATACCAGTTTGGTGTATAGATACTCTTTAGGTTACAATGGCAATTGGAACCAGGAATTTCATTACTAAGCGACATAGTCGCAAAGCACCAAATCATGTGACTACACTGCTTAACTATGGTAATTTCAGAAGTCCTGGTGGCCATTATTAAACAAGGGCCACGTGGGTCCCTATGTGAGGACTTCAGATTATCGCAATTTCCAACTTCCTGGTAGCTTCCCCCTTGATTGCTTGTGGGAAGCTGGCAGAGAATGTCAGAAATCATGATCACATGACGATGGGCACACTGCTATGACATGATCACAAGCTAAGTACCAAGTATCTGGATTGCAATGACATGACCATGGAGACACTATGATTGCTGAATTCTTAGGATTCATCATAATTCCCCTGATTTTGAACTGACACTGAACGAATAATAGTAACCCAAGAATTACCTGTAATTAAAGGCTCTGGGCTAGAAACTGGGAGAGCACAAGTTTTAGTCCCCATAAAGGCCATCTGAGGAGTTTGGGCCAGTCACTCTCTTAGCCCTAGGTAGAAAGCAATGGCAAACCACTTCTGAAAAATGTTGCCAAAAAAACTGCAAGGACTTGCCCCTGGAATCACCAGTAAGCAAGACTGACTTGAAAACATAAAAAACCTATATTAAAGAAAGAAAATCTACTAAAATTGAAACACTATATATAACTTGCTTATGAGTAAATCCTACTGAGCTCACCAGACGTCCTTGCATGTAGGCATACATACAACTCTAGCCACTATAGCACATTAAAGGAGTAATCAAAATCAAAATCCTTGCTCAACTACAACATTTAGTTGATAGTCTTTAGAAATCCACAGGATTTTGGCAATGATGTGGGTTGCTAGC
Organism: Psammodynastes pulverulentus; assembly: GCA_025802295.1. Classification (NCBI taxonomy): domain Eukaryota; kingdom Metazoa; phylum Chordata; class Lepidosauria; order Squamata; family Psammodynastidae; genus Psammodynastes; species Psammodynastes pulverulentus. The sequence continues at coordinate 74,529,554 of JAOYMU010000252.1, read as the reverse complement.
ATAATAGCTAGCTTATATGTTATAAATGTATTGGTCTTCCCACCCCCTGCAAACTATCTAGAGATACTGTATGTGAAAATTATTAAGCCCTCTTACTTTTTCAGAAAATACAGCAATTAAAAAGGAATTTATCTAGTTCACACCAGCACATTCTTCAGGTACTAACATACAAAAAAGTGTGAATTTAAAAAATAAATAATCCAATCTTGCAAGATTTGGAAGAATTCATTCCTGGTACCTGGCATACACCAGGATATCAAAAACTTATGAAATCAAAAATCTTCTGAAATTTCACACAAGAACACTGAAACCTTATGAGATCACACATACACCATATATTAAATCAAGCTTGCATTAAACTTAGGGGTTTTATAGCACTAAGGGTTTCACAAGCAGTACATTGCTGTGCCCTAAACAAACTGTATGATAGAAAAGTAAAACTATGTCCTTTTATAGCAAGTATTGCTAAGAAAGAAACTGTTTTAATAAGGCTGGACATACCCCTGGCTACTTGATTTCGGCAAGCTCGAAGAGACTGAAATAAGCTAAAACCGTCAATTGTCACAATTGCTGAAGGATATAGGATGCTCAGTTCCTCATTCTAAATAAAAAGAAAGGTACTAATCACTTCGAGACAAAAACAATATATATGAAAGCACCCACATATGCTATCTTGATTGCTTGTTTACTATTTCTACAGAAGCACTAAATTCCCCGCCCAGAGAGGCAGTCTATGGACATTGCTACAGCATCAATATCTGACTCTATTGCTAGAGTAAATATAGCTGCTGGAATGAATATAAATTTTATACAAAACAATTCTCAAATTCTTAGTGAGGCATAGAATATAAGATATCAATGATGGTATCCTTAGCTCAGCAAGCAAATAGTCAATGGAACACTATTGTATATATCTAATGTCAACATATTCCAATGAAACACAGTACAAGAAACAAAATGAGAGTTTGTGTATTTAAGGACTATACGGCCTGACTTTAATTCACATTCCTGTAATTAAATTAGCACCACAGAATGGGCTGCCAATGCTGAACTATGACTTATATTTGCAAATATAAGCATACCTATCCATACATATTTGTAAAAGCAAGCTTGACTTACACAGGAGAGAACAGTTAGTTTTGTTACAATTTCAGTACTTTGTGCATCTATTTTAATACCTGTTCTGTTACTCCAGGATGGCGTGGAATCTCATAAGTTCTACATTTCAATTGCAGGACAGGATCTTCATTTAAAAGCTGTGCCAGCAGTAATACTCCACTCTTTAAAAATAAAAACATAGCAACATGTACATTAATAATTTTATCGGAAGAAAATTCAAAATATTTTCTGCTGCAATTCAGTAAATTAAAATATTAGCTCATACATTAAACCCTTAGATGTTTTATAATTGTTTTAGCTTTTTATTTGTACGTGTTTTGTTTTGAGCAAGTGGTTGTCGTTATTTTTAATTCTTTGAGACATCCATAGTCATGTAGAGGCATGATGTGCAGCTTTATAAATTGAATGAATAAATGAATAGTTTTGAAGGGTGCTGATTGTTTCATTTTGTTTTTTTACATTTCTTACCACCTTTATGAACTTGAATAGTTACATATTTATGCCTGCTATCAAGATACAATTTGTTTATTCAATCAATAACCAGCAATATAAAATAATAAAAAGGAAAATAAAGATTTACAATTAGGATCGACAGGGGAAAATATCTGCAATTATATAATGGCAATTATAAAATAAATCAAATCTGGTATACTCTGAACCCACAAAGAAGCAGTGCAAGATCAGAAGATGTGGTGAAACCTGGCCCATAGAATCACCAAGAGTTGAACACGACTGAATGGATAACGTCATTTACCTAGCACTAATAAATCTAATATAATAAAACTATGCACTAAAATATATGCCCTTTAACTGTGAAGATACATCTTTCTATGGACTTGCATGACTGCTCTCCGCAGATGGCGCATGATTCCAGCTAAAGGCACATTTGGTTTGGGGGAGTTCCCAACAGGTGTGATGTGGATATCCAGGTACTCTGAATGACATTTTGCCCTTCAATAGTGAGTCAATGTACACCCTAAATTGGCCTGCTTTGCAAGGCTCTTTTTCCAAGAAAAACAAATCTTGAAAAGAAGTGCAGTCAAAAACAAAGCCTTTTCATTACAGAATTAACCACCAAGGCTTGACAGCACAGAATCTAACCCTACAGTGCTCAAGCCATGGCCTAGCTCTTGGGGAGGACTAATGAGATCATGAAGACTTGGAAGCATTCTACATGGCTTACATTGTTTTATAGGTTAAAACAAGCACTTTGAATTCTGCTAAAAAACCCTATAGGCAGCAGCCATTGAAGAGACGAATTCAATGCCCTACCATTATATGCATGTGGCAGTTCTCACCTACCACAAAGCTGGCTGTTGTATTTTGCAATGTCCATGGAATTCCCAAAGGCAGCCTCATGTATAATGCAATACAATAAACTCTAAAAGAGGTGATAATGGCAAACAACCCAGGAAATAGTTGATGTACCTCAGTATAGAAGCGGACATAACCAGAGGTGAATCCTACAACAATGCAGGTCCAGTCAGGACGGCCTGTGGAGCTCCTGTCTCATATAAAGAACATGGAATAAATTTTATCAAAATTTATTCTCATATAATGCACATGCATGCTTCAGACTTAATAAGATAATTTAACTGTTAAAAAAAGTTTGCACTTACCTCTTTTGACTTGCAAGGGGGATACACAATGCACTTGTTACATATTCACTAAAAGCAAAATATAAAAATATTAGATTCTTCAAGAATATTTCCCCACACAAGATATAAAATATTCTCTAAAGTTTTAAAGAGAAAAAAATATATCCAAGCTGCTTTCCAACTGCTTTTGTCCCAATTAATGGGAGAGCTGTCTCCAGAGAATGTGGCCCAAAGGAACTAAAAAAGGATACCTTTAAAAATCGGAATTATAAAAATTTATACACAGGTCAGCATTCTTATCTATACAATTTTGTCCCTGGCTGTTCCGTGTGTTTGGTATATATTCTTTTTAAACCTAGCAGCAGATTAGATTTACAATTTTCCAACATGCCAAATGTGCAAAACCATATGCACATCTTTGGGTGCATGCAAAAGAATTCCAGAGAAGACACAGGTTCAAAGAAATAGAAGCATACAGTACTTTATTTTTAACAATGCTCAATCGTCCCTTTTTCAACGAGGCATGTGATGGGCAAAAGGGTGTATTAATCATGAAAACAAACTTATCATGGATAGTATAAATGTTTAAAAAAGTAATAGTAATATGGTCTGATAACAAGTACCTTTACTGAAAAAAAAATGCTGAAGAAGCACACTGAACAGAGAAGAGTAATTGCACTCCCACATTGAGGGTAGGAATTGAAACCTTTCTACCATCAACCAGTCTAGGTAACCTCTGCATTGTTAACTGAGGATATCCAACCCCACAGTTCCATCACTGAGGCTCAGCATAATCAGATCCTGCCATTATTCCTTCAGGAATACAGTACAGGGTCCACTTCACCTATGTCCTGCTATTCTTTTGAGGATGAGGGGCAAGGTACAAAATAAAATTGATCTAGCTGGTGATTCTATGGGAGATTTTTCTTTTCAAGGGACTAAGGCAAGCTATAGAGCAGGGCTGTCAAACTCGTGGCCCACAGGCCGGATGCGACACACACTGGCCACGGCCCAGTTTAGCAAAGGGGGGGAAAAGTCACGATACATCACATGATGCCACTATGACAATGCGAGTTTGACACCCCTGGTGTCTACCCCTGGTCTATACCCCTGGTATAGAGGGTAAGACCTGGATGATATATGCCTCTACCCTGTTGAAGACTGGCTTGTGGAGGACTAAATGCAATTGGAGTCACCCTCCCTCTTTTTTATTATTATTGTTGTTGTTGTTGTTGTTGTTATTATTATTTATCACATAGTCAGCCAGATACTCAGGCTGGATTTGGCATTTTTCTCTGCTTATCGAGTCCTTCCCAAGGACCTCAGATAGGCAGAAGTGGACGTTTGATGGCGTTACCGATATCATCTCAGGATGTAAGCTGTTCCAGTAAACAACTTGCAGCCTAATTTTTTTTATAGGACTTGATAACTCTGATCATTCTACTACCAGAACCACCCGCATAGTTTCTCAGTGTTTGAGGCAGGAGACAATAAAAAATAAAGACACACTCTCAATTTAAGTGAAATCTTGTTGACCACTCTTATCATCATTCTGTGTGGACTTGGCCCTTCCCAAAATTTCAAGAACAATGCCCAGGTAGCAATACATTATTCAACGATACTATAGATAATGTGGTATTAGAAAACAGCAAGGTTAAAAGTAGGAGTTCCCAAGACCTTCTCTTTTCCAAGCTTACATTTCTTCAATACTGCAAGGGCCATTCCAGCCAAGAGAGCCACTCCAGCCAACTGCAAATTGCATTTCTTCTTTCCCTTTTTCATTCTGTTTCCATTTTGCTGAGGAGAAAAAGAGAAGAAAAAAACAATGAGCTTACAACTTGATGTGTCTAAGCATCTGGTGAAACAGAAGGTTATTCTAAGGCCAAAGTGTTCTATTATTAAAATATACCATAATAAAATTCAATACAAGCCTAGGTGGTGTAATTTTTATGTAATAAACATCCTTGTGTTTTTCTTCACATTTTGCAGTCCCCTCTGCCACCAGAGTAGCTTTTCAAGATAAAGGAGGGATCTGTAAAACTGCCTTTCAGTTGAGAATTCAGTGAGTCATCACAATGACTCCATCCAATTGAATTATTTTAATATCACCATTATAGATACAGATAGCTGAGATGGAGGGAAACAAAACTTAACATAAGAGATGTGAATCTCTTTCTTCAAGTATTGACATTACAAATAAGACAATCAATTGTCAATTTGTGTAAAAGCCTATCCACTCTAAAATCATGCACACATATGAAACCATTTTTCATCCAAAGAAAACAAGAGGCAGGGAGGAAAGAAAGTCATAGGAACCAACATTTTCACACACACACAAAAAATCAAAGCTATTTGAGAAACAAACATCAAATCCTAGTACTGGGGGATATATATATGGTTAAAACGTATTTCAAATTTATTAGCAAAGCTTGAATTATGGTATTAATTATCATATATATGTGGTTAAAGTATCAAAAAAGGAGGAGGCTTATTATTTACAATATCACCATACATTTCACAATATACTTCCTATCACAGATATAATATCAGTTTCAGAGATAAATCTGTAAAGCTAGTAGATTGATTTTAATAGAAAAGTTGTTACAAACAATCATTCTCATTTATCATGATAAACAGAAACATCAGTATATGGTTTTAATCATAACCTACTCTTATTCAGAATCTCAATTAAAGATATTTACTGGAATATATTTTCAAATACAACAGCATAAAACAAAACACTTACGGACAAAAAACACTGCTTTCTGCTCACGAGCTATTACCATGAGATCATTTGTGGGTGACAAAGATATTACACAGTCCTGAAGCCAGGAACTTGCTTGCGTTTTGGATGCTAACTCTTCTTCTTCTTCTTCCTCCTATAAATGGTGATTATAGAAGTTGTTACTTTCCTGAGCAAAAAATAACTATATATAATTTAAAACAGTTATATACAACAATATTAGCATTTAAGGAATATGAAAATTAGCAATGTGTCTGCAATCTTAATGGATGGTTGAAAGCATTTAAACATTGTCAAAATTATGTATTTTGTTTTATTAATTGTAATATTGTTACCTGTCCTCAAATGCTATCAATACAGAGACAAATCACACAATACAGAGACGAATCGCACATATAATAAAGGATAGCTATATGGCAACCTGTATTCAACCTAAATGTCTGTAGAATGTATTACAAATTGATTAATGAACTTCAGAGTTTTAAATGATTATTCAAAATGTTTTGATATAGATATCAAGCTTGTTTATAAAAGATATAATTGATATAATAGTAAATAAATAGTAAATAAAAAGGCTTACAGGCTCTTGAGCTTCTGCTTCATCCCAGGAACCCCAATTCTCTTCTTCCCAGTTTGTTGATTTTCCTATATTTACAAAACCCAGTTTAGTTTAGCAAATCAGAGCCATCAGTTACATGTGCTAAAATAAAATGCTGCATCCCAGTGTTCATAAAAATAAAATTATTTAAATAGCAAGATTGATTTTAAAATGCCATAAATTCCTAGCAGAAATGCTAGAATATCTTATAATTATCTAAACTGAGAAAAAAGTATGAGAGATAACCTGTGAACATTTTTATAACATAGGTTCAGTCATACATTAGGGTACGTCAAGCAGTTGCCACCTGTTTTAGAAAGTGATACAAGCAATAAAAAGTTATTTATAACTAAGTTTATCTTTGATTACTAGTTCTAAAAACATTTCTAGATTGCACAAAGGCTGACTGAAATGAATTCAAAACACCCATTTCTTCAAGGTCCTCTGAAGGTGAACCCTGTCTACAACCTTTCCAAAGAAGGAAAGGTGAAAGACTAGAGATAATTATCCAAGACCATTGAGTCCAATGATAACTTCTTGATGAAATGACCAAAGCCTATTTCAAGGCCCAAGGCGCTAATTCTTCACTCAAGGAAATTGAGATCATTGCAAAGACAGAACCACCGGTCATTTCCCAGGCAGTTTTAAATATCCAGGGGAGACTTAGATCTAACAAGCAAATGGTTAAGTTTACAGACTAGATTAGAACATTTTGACTGTTCTTCAGGAGGCACACAGTTAAACTTGCTCCATATAAATCTATAAGACCTTACTTGGTCAAACCTTAAAATATTGTCATGCAGCTATCATGACAGTCTATCTAATGCAGCTGTCAGGATATAACAATTTCAACAGAAAACAAAGAATATTTCACTGCCTATCTCCACACTGTAATCCCTAACATGAGATGGATTCACTCTTTATCTTTTTCCGATGATGCTTCAGACATCATCTCCAACTGATTTCCTGGAGTTCCTTAGAGAACTAAGGTGTGTCCTGGGATCAATGCAGGGGCAGAGGCTCCATATGGGCAAATTAATGTAAAAGTCCCATGCCCATTCTAGGCTGTAACTAACGTCTCAGCTGAATTGCCCATAAGATCCATGTGAAGATGCCCAAATTCCTTCTGGAACCCAACTCCTTCTGGATTTATCAGTCAGCTGGGCAGGCCAACATAACAGACCTCACCCCCTTCATAGTAGGTGGTCCCAGTGACCCGAAAAGCAATCTGACCATGACAATGGGATAATGGCAAATAATACCATTTAAAACCTGAACATATCTCAACTACCCTGAAACAAAACTCAGATGCAATGTTTAACCCCCAGTGTGCGCCAGGCCTAAAATGACATGGGACAGGTCCATAGTTGCCAGGATCTCCTGAGCTGCCCTGAACTCAACGTCACCAGTTAGTAAATTGAAGTTCCTCAAAACCAAGAGCCTCAAGATTCCAACCACCAGCCCAGCAATGGAAATGCAGCAGCTTAAGTAAGGACCACGTTGTGCAGCAGAGAGAGTAGTACAACAGCAACAATCTGATCTGTTCCATAGAGTCCAACTTCAACCATAGAACTGCACTCATCTGATTATTTGCAGGGCAAAGGCTTTGAAACCTGTTTTCATAAGGATGGTGATGGGAAAGGATGCAGAGTTTGAGGGCGCTCAAGATGTATGTCGCATTTTCTTTTTTGTGTGTGTATGGGATTCTAGGAGTTTGTGACCATCTTTTAGATAGCAGCCATCAGTAATATTCTCTCTCTCTCTCTCTTTTTCTCTCTCTTGGTGTTTTTTGAGTTAATTTTGACTCCTGACTACTTCATGGTCCATGAGGTTTTCTTGGCAACACTGCAAAAGTGATTTGCTACCGTCTTTTTCTGGGATTTTTTTTTAAACTTCCTTGTTTAGGACAGTGAAACAGCAATTGGCCCAAATTCACCCAGTAGTCTTCACCCCAACGGAAGACTAGAACTGGGATCTCTGCTCCTGGTCTAGCACCTTAACTAGGCTCTCCATTATCTCCATCTGCATAGTAATCATTTTATCGACCTCAACTAGTTTTTGAATAAGCTTAATGCTCTATGCAAGAAGACTAAAGCTGTTACGTGCAGTATGTGCAAACCCTTTAATTTCAAAATGTGAAATTTTGCAAAATTTCCAGTCTCAAGTACAATACCAGCTCTTTCAGCATTTTGGAAACATTTCAAACATAATGTCTCAAAATATTTGAAGATTGGAATGTTACAAAATACTTGGACAATGCATTTCACACCCAGACTGTTTCAAAACAAAACAACCTTAATATCTTTCTTTATAGGAACAGAACCTACTGTTTCATAGAAGAGAAACACTTGCTCCTGATATACTACAGTATTCCTTTTAGATTGTGATTTGAAGGCAGTTTACTGAACAGATCCCCATAGCTGAATTGAGTCATTCATCTTTGAACATAACCACAAAACAAATCTGATTATGTAGTGATTTTAATCACTTCATAAACATTATGTTTACATGGATCAACTTATTTTTCCCTTTAACATTTTTAAATTATTGCAGTATACATAGAAATTAATGAAGCAAACTTAGAAAGCCTTTCTGATAAATTTGTTTTTATGCTGCATGAAGAAACAGATTTAAGGAGGAACATAGATTAAAAACTATGGCTTTGAAAATAAAAATAAAGTGTCCCTTATATTAACTTATAAAGATTTATAAATCGATGTTTTTGTGATATTTAAAATATGTACATGTATTCTTAAGATGAAACATCAAGCTTTAAGGATCATTAAAATTCTTGCTATAGAATGGCAACTACAGCATATCTGCATAACAAAATTCTGAGTAGATATTTTTCATATTTTTTTATTTTAGAAATTCACAAGATGAATTATACTGCACTTCCAAATATAATTTAAACACTAGCAACTTATGATTCACTAATATCACAAAAAGTGAAGAGGAAAATTGCAAGTACTATATTTAAGTATGTTCTTCTTAAGCACCCTTAGGCCTTCTAGGTTTGCTTCATCCATTTCTATGTATAGTGCAATAATCTAAAAAAATCTTGAAGGGAAAATAAAAAGTTGATCCATGTAAACTTGTTTATGAAATAACTGAAGTAGCATTTGAAACTATCATACTGACTTTAGTAGTATTTGAAATTATCTAATTCCCAAATTATGTAATCTGGACGATTTTCTAAAGCTTTATAACACCAATCATATCAGTAATTCAATTCATTAAAATAGCATGAAATTTGCTAAGGAAGTAGCACTGTTCCATATGATGCATAATGGCAAAATTAAAGTTATTTCAACAGCTTAATTGCTTTTATTATGTGGGTGTTTCTTCGCTGAATATTAAATCTATGTCACAAGTTAAAAATCAGTTAAATAAACATCTTTTAAATCTTTCAAGACATGCCTCCTCATTCTATAAATCATTTCTTTAAAACCATTTTTATAAAACTTTTCTCTAAAATCATTTTTCTTGTCTAATTAAAGAAATTATGTAAAAGGCCTCAGAAGGCTTTTTGCCTAACCATTTGTCCCATCAGTAGGATAACTCTTGGGACCCTTAATGTGGTCCATGTTACACCACTGTTTCACAAGCTGCACTGGTTGCCAGTTGCTTCCAGGTTAAATTCAAAATATTGGTTATCACCTTTTAAAGTTCTTCATAGCATAGTCCATGCTATCTGAGGAACCATCTCTCCCCAATGGGATTGGCCCACCCCTCCGGTGCCAGCAGAAGGGATATACTACAGATCCCATCAGTCAAGGAATCCTGACCGGTGAAGTCCAGAACTTGGCTCTCATCCTTTGAAACAACATGCCCCTCCCCCAGGTGAGATCCATACCACCCTTTTGATCTTCCGAAAAGGCCTAAAGTCCTGGCTCTGCCAATTGGTCTGAAACCTCAATGTAGGCATATCATCCTAGAGGTGATTAATGAATTAAGATAATATCCCACCTCTTACCCATGTAGCTAGTTTCCTTCCTTCCCATCTTGTTAATTTTAAACAACTTTAGTGTTATTTTCACATTTTAAGTTTTAAACTTGTTTTTATATTGTAAGCAGCCTAGAGACACTTTGAGCCTAGATGGATAGCATATTTACTAAATAAATGAGTAAATTCTCCCAAAATCTAGCAGAACAGAAATAAATTTGGTGTGCAGAGAGAAGTAAGAAAGAGAAAATCAGCTGGATTTAGGAATATGTTCCCCAATATATCCATACGAAAGAGGAAGTTGGGCAGCTTCTCAAAAGGTTGCCAATTCCTCATATTAAGCCTCCCTACTATTGTTTTGGCCATGTGGTATATAGCAGAGCTGTTCCGAATGGGTTAAAAAGACTTATAGAAGCTATTCTCCACACTTTCCCTAAATTAAATATCAATCTCTATAAGTAAGAAAACAAATAGTCACTACTGGGATGAATCTTACAACTAGAACTATGTTTACAGTCACTGACAATATTTTCACTCAGAAAGCAAGCCATAAAACACATACAATCCCCTCGCTACTACAAATTAGGAAGTTAAGTTTCCTCCATTTGAGGAAATTGCAGAGATCCGCGTATCTGGAGTGCAACAAATAAGCCTCATCCATATTATCCCACATCTTCTTTTTCTCCAATTCACCTGCTTCGCATCATGCTTATAGATAGGTCCCTTGAACTTTAGTTCATGTTACATTTCACAAAACTCTGTTCGACATATGAAGAAAAAAGAATTCACATTAAATTAATAAATGCCAGGTGTTCATCATCTCCATGCCATGTTAATAAGCACAGCAGAGCAAATGAGTGAAAGATTTGTATCATACTACTCATGACCAACTTCTCAGAACCAAACTGCTACCCACCAATATATGCATTTTTTGTTACACAGGGTAAGATATGAGACTACTGTATTATGCATATGGGACTGCCTTTTGTTTGCTGAGAACTCTCAAAATTGGTGGTAGTTCATGGAAAATTATATAACCATTGGACCATTGTGATCTCCTACTTTGGTTAACCATCACCAAAGATAAATTATGACTGTTTAGCTAAGGCTGGTTACTACAGAGCAACAGTGAACTTCTTAGCTAATAGAACAATCCTCTTTGGATATTCCTGTGTTAGCGAAGAATTAGGTCAATTAAAACGGAAGTATAAAAAAATTCAGAAACCTTTGTTTCTGATTTAAGATTTATCAAGGACTTTCTGAATTAGATTATTTCTAATTATTATATACACTTACATTACCCAAAACAAAATCTGTTTTGTTAAGTATAGTAGCTCATTAGTCCATCTATCTTGGCTAGTTTGTAATGTCTATAGCAGTGTTTCTCAAACTTGGCAACTTTAAGATGTGTGAATTCCCAGAATTGTGGATGTCAGGAATTCAACTCTCATGCAGGCTGGGGAATCCTGGGAATTGAAGTTCACACATTTTTAAATTGTCAGGTTTGAGAAATACTGGACTATAAAGTTTGTCAATCTAAAATCCCTATTCACTGTTAACTTTATTAGTTTATTGTGATATATAAAACTAGCATGATTTATAGTTATTTAATACTGGATATCATCTCAAAATCTAGACTTACTCAAGACTTCTATTACAGATCTTTTGATGCATATGTGGCAATTGACAACACAAAAAGTCTGCTAAGAGAAAATAAACTATGAAGTCTTTGGTGCTTCCTGAGCTTAGTTGTTTGCTTGCAGATGTTTCATTACCTGACTAGGAAACATCATCACGCAGAGGTGGTATTCAACAGGTTCTGATCAGTTCTGGAGAACTGATAGCAGAAATTTTGAGTAGTTTGGAGAACCAGCAAATACCACCTCTGACTGGCCCTGCCCCCATCCATTCGCTGCTTCCCGAGTCCCAGCTGATTGTCTGGGTTTTCTTTTGTTGCCCTGCACAGGAGAATGGAGGTGGAAAGCAGGTTAGTGTGTGGAGGAGAGGGAATGGGATTTTGCAGGAACCTTCCCCCAGGAGTGGGGAGGGAATGGAGATTTTGCAGTATCCTTCCCCTAGAGTGGGGTGGGAATAGAGATTTTACAGCATCCTTCCCCTGCCATGCCCACCAAGCCACACCACGCCCACCAAGCCATACCCACAGAACCAGTAGTAAAAAAATATAAATCCCACCACATCAGTGTTGGTATATGATCACATTGTCACCTACAGTCAGGTAATGAAAAATCTGCAAACAAACAATTAAGCATCAAGGACTCCACAGTTCAACCCTGAGCTATATTATATTCTGTTCTGTTAAAAAATAAACTATCTACAATATCCATATTCTCATCAATAGCTTCTAGGCCTATGTGACTCTTTGCTTAATCATACTTTTGTGTATGTGTGTAGGTGCCTTCGAGTCAGTACTTTTTACTCCTGGCAACTGCCTGGTCAAGTTCTGGCAGTTTTCTTAGCAAAATTTCAGAAGTGGTAAGTCATCGCCTGCTTCCCTAGGGCTGAGAAGAAGTGACTGGCCCAAGGTCACCCAGGTGGCTTTGCTCCTAAAGGCAATACTGTAATTCACAGTCACCCATTTTCTAGCCTGATGCCTTAACCACTACACCAAACTGGCTCTCTAAACTGTAATTTTTTTGTTTATTTCACTTATTTTAACACAAATGTCGCCATTCAGAGTTTGCTATTCTATTGTGGAAATGCTGTCTTTGATTTCAAAAATCATTATGTCAGGTCTAGTCATCCTGGTGTTGGGATGATATTTTTAATTAAAACATTGATCAGGCTCACCCAGCACCTGCAATAACTCTCCCAATCATAACCAGGATACTGAATAATCAGTTTTCCCTAAAAGTACTAGGTTCTTTTATAAAACTGTCCAGTCAACTTAATGACCGATTGCTGCAGACTCCACCCACAAGCGGCTGATCCTGAATCAAAAATAGGAACACGTGGTTCCTTAACATGTTACCTGGTGGATATGGGCGGAGGGAAAAGAAAAAAATACATGGGCTACCTACTGCAGTCAAATATAAAAAGTACCATATCTAGCACACATATTTACCTTTTCTATGGTCTTTTTACAGGTTAGACCCATTGAAAAACAGCCTGCCTTGGGGAGATTAAGTTGAAGGGATGACGACCCCCACTCTGCTTATACTTCTTACATGCAAACCTGGAGCTAAAAGAAGTGGAAGGATGGGTGAAGGCAAGTCCCTTGCTGGCACCGCGGACAGAGGATAGAATGCAAATTACCGTCACGCCACCGCTACCCTCCGTCCCGACCCATCTCCTCCCACTCGGACCCGGGGCTCAAGGCTCACCGCCGCGTTCCTTGGCACCCCACGGTTCCCCCGCGCCGCTCTGCCGCAGATGAGAGCACAGGAAATCCCGCGCCGACTCCAGGTCCTGGAAGCTGCAGAAAGGCACGAGAGTGCAGGCCATGGCGTCGCCCGGTTTTTCCGCGCCCGAAGCCCCGCAGGCTCCCACCCCCCGAGTCACGAACTAGACTGCCAACCCCACCCGGAAGCGGTCAAAGGCCCTGCAGACGCTACCACGCAGGCGCCGAGCGGACCAGGAAAGAGAGGAGAACCAACCCGGAATGCCAGCGCTGTCCACGTGGTTGGGGAGAGGGGCAAAGTGCTCCGGCTGCGGGGATTCGCTCGGAGTCGGCGGGGTGGACTGAGAAGAGGGGAAAGCTAAAGCCTTAGTAATTGAGGCGTTTTTCCTTAACAGCTTCTTAGGACGACGGCAGATGTGCACGACAGGCTTATCCACATACCATCAGTTATTCAGTGGACACAGATTTTCGGGTTTCTGTGATACCCGGAACTGTGAGTTGTCCTCACGGACTGGCCTTGCGAAAGCGACCGATCTAAGTTATGACTGTCTTCATTGGAAGGGAGTTGCAGGCAGATTAGGGAAGGGATACGTGGGTTAGTTGCAATAGATTCCCTGTTCTAGTCCAGAGAATACGGTGGGTCTTCATCGAAGACACAAAGTAAAAGATCCCATTTAGGGCTAGGTTCGAAACGAAAAAAGACATTTTATTTCAAAGCCAACTTAAGTCTTACTGAGCTGTTTCTGCTTGATCTCATTTGGCAGCAACAAAACCTGAAGTCCGAAGAGATTCCCTGAGTGATTTTATGGTGTGAGCAAAGACTGATGTACAGCAACCCATACCCTTCTCCCAGTATGTCATATCCCACTGGCTCAGTGACCCCAGATTTCCTATGCCTCCTCTCAGCTGCCACCTCCAGAGGCCCAGGCCTTTTCTCTCTCTTTATTGTTTCTCTCCAGAATACAGTACCAGTACTGAACAGCACTTCTGATGCTACAGGGAGCATTCAATTATTTGTGTTTCAGTTCAGGGATAGACAATCTGGAACAGCTGCTCCACATACAGAACAGGTGCCACATTCTTAGTACAGAGGTTCCATTGGATTCACTTATTGTGATAAGCTGTGAAATAGCTTATAACAATAAGCTTTTGACTTACTGTTTTTCTCAGCCTAAATTCTTTTGGCTGAGAAAAACTTTTTAAACAATGATTTTAGTGTGAACCTAGTTAAAAGTGTTTACTATGTGAGCCTAGTCAGTTGTGGTTTGTTAAACTTTATTTAAACAAACCATGGATTAATATAATGTATGAGCCTAACAAGAAGGAAATGCTTCTCTCCACCCACTGTTAAGTTGGGGACAAGCATTTATTCCACTCACATAAGCATCTTTTCCCCTCCCTTGCAGAATCCTGCACAATTATGACCGCAATCACAGAAGAAGCATTTGCTTATAAGTAGCTCTCCATAAGGATGGATTCAAAAAAGTATCAATTGTAAGGGTTAGGCTGTATCTTGAGATCATCTAGCCCACTAGGGTGTCAAACTTGTGGCGTCAGATTGCCGTCATATGACATATCACAACATTTTTTCCCTTTGTGAAGCTGAGGTGGGCATGTGATGCATCCAGCCCACAGGCTGCCAGTTTGACACATCTAATTTCTAGCTTAACCTCCTTTTCTTTGCAGGAACTCCCTTCTTTGGATGCAATCTATGATTATTTTTTATTTTGTTTTGCTTTACATACTTATTGTATAATAACTACACACTGCTGCAAGAAATCAATCACACGGTGGTGTATGTTCAGCTTGTGATACACCGAAACACCAGTTTGTTATTTTTCATATGCTGATGCTAAGTATGGTCTCACCCATTACCTATTGAGTGGGTTCACCTATATATTGAGTAAACAAATAAAATCTTACTCATGCCTTTGTTATTTTTTACTCAAATTAATAACTCTGTATTCCTCTTACTTCATCTTATTAATTTCTACCCGTTTCTAATTAGTGAAAATCCTCCTGAATATGGATACTGTCCTCAGTTGGCTATACCTCTATTTTTGAATGACCTCACAATTTGATAATCATGTTTATTAACCTTTATCCAAGGCACCTATAAATAGTTGAACCATACTAATACAAGAACAGATCTTTGCAGTATACAATTGAACACTTCGTTCCAGCTTGATACAGAGCCATTGACATATAACACTTAGTATAATTTAACTAATGGTAGCATCATTTAGTTTATATTTTCTACTTTTCCTAATAGGATCTCATGGGAGATTCAAATACTGTGTTGAAGTCAGTATACCATTTTGCCCATTGCTTTCCTGTGCTCAATTATTCTGTCAAAAAATAAAGAGATCAGATGGTTTGAAGACACATCATGATATAGCTATGTTGGCTTCTTCCAATCTGCATTTTCTTCTAAATGCTCACTAAGTGACTTCTTAATGTGATCTATGGTCACTCAGATCCTCTTTTTTCCTCTGTTGGAAGAAAATTCTGGGTCCTATGGTAGCTGGGTTTTCTAAAGAATACACAGGGCAAGTCACTCTGACAAGAGTCTTATTTTGACAGTGTAACATACAGTATAGCAATTGAAAAGTAGCTATGAGGTTAGAAAGCTGAGAGTAGAAGTACTTATAGTGACACTGGGTTTTGATTATGAAGTAATGGACATTGATGTGAAGCATGTTAGATGTGTAAATTCAGATGCCCTTGTCCTGGGAGCATGAGAAGTCAAAAATAGGGTTTAATCACAAGATATATGTTTGATATTCAGATCTTCTTGGGTATGGTGTTGTATGAGAGGTCTTGCATAGTATTGTGATTTAGGAGATTTCTTTATCTTGACGGGATTTTGCTCCTTAGTTCGCTTTCTGTGGAGATGCACTTTTCTCATCTTTAGCCTCCATAAGATGAAGGACTTTTTAGGCATCTGCTATAACTTTGTTTGTGGGCTAGGGGAGGCTTTTGCCTGTGATAGGAGGTGACCCAGGTTGCAAGTGGTGTTTTTTTTTTTATTTACAATTAAAAAAATATTTATCTGGCACTATGCTTATCTTCAGTGGTTTTCAAGAACTGGGAAAGGGACTCCCAAATGATGTCTGCAACCTCCTTCAAGAGTCTTGGATGCAGTTGTTGGGTTGAAAGTCCATTGTCCCTTCATCAGTGCTTAATTTGGGAGGAAAGCTGCCCAAATAGCACACTAACATCTGCACTCATGTTTTCTGTTCCAGCTCATCGGACAGAGTAGAACCAATTATCCAGAGAGGTGCTGGATTCTCTTTCGTTAGATATATTGAGAAAACTAGACAACTAATTTTTGGGACGCTTTAATTTAGGATTCTTGCATTAGCAGGGGTTTAGACTCAAAAGGTAAATGTTCCCCTCGCACATACATGCTAGTCATTCCCGACTCTAGGGGGCGGTGCTCATCTCCGTTTCTAAGCCGAAGAGCTACCGCTGTCTGATGATGATTCTGTGATCATGTGGCCGCACCGAGGTGGTCCCTATTTTTCTACTTGCATTTTTACATGCTTTCAAACTACTAGATTGGCAGAAGCTAGGACAAGTAACAGGAGCTCACTCCGTTACATGACGCTAGGGATTCGAACCGCCAAATTGCAGATCTGAAAAATTGACAAGCTCAGTGTCTTAGTCACTGAGCCACCACATCCCCTTAGACTCAAAGGGCTATTTAATTCAAAAGCATGAATTCAAAATGTAAGGGGAAAAAATTAAGTAATAAGATATGGAGTGTCTCTTAAGATATCCCACATTGCTCTCACTATTATAGTAGGTTTTAAAAATACCATAGTGAGAAAATTGGATGAAGTAAAAGGGGAAGGGGGTTGGGAACTCTAGAGAGTTCTGCATTCACTTATTTGTTTTCAGGAATTTGGTTTCAGAAAATCCTCTGATAAGGGTCCCCAGGCCATTCCCATGCAAAGTGAAAAATTATTAAAGCAATGACCTCGAAGCAAAATGAAGATATCTCTTTCACAGAGAATTTAATAAAGTGTGTGATCTAAAATATACCCCACAATTGTCAAGATCTTTTTGAAAAGTTTACTGAAAAATAAGTGTTCCTTTTGTACAGGCTTTCCTAATATTAATTAATAGCTTCCTCATTGCTCCCTGTCATTATGATTTCAAATAGCAGTTAAATACCTTCTCTTACTTACTCTTAGAATAGTCTTCCTGAATTGCCCCAGTGTGAATTTCTGTTTAATGGAGGGTTAATTACTGGTTCCTGTGCATGTATTTTTCTTTCTTTTCTTTAGCAAAGTTGCTGTTCTTGCTAAAACAGCAAAAAGAAACAAAGACATGAAAAAAATCTATAGCGAAGAATTTCCTTGGCGGCACTGGAGTTATTAAGGCATGCTGTTACTAATATTTGAGTTTTTAGCAGCAGGAAAAATTAAAACATCAAGATCTGTAAGCAGGAAGTATCCAATAAAAGGCAAAAGGGACTAAATGTTTCACAAGCCAGCAATTGCTCATGCTCCCCCCCCCCCTTCAAAATCTCCAAATGGTTTTCAGATGGGGTTGCGGTAGACTCATGAGAGGATGTGGAAAACCTGAATTGCAATGGCATCTAAATTTCTCAAAAGAAATGAACAAACAAAGCAATGGTTAAGAAATCTAGGTGGAAAATATAGTATGAAAATTGACAGCTGTCATAACCAAGTCAGTGAATGCATGTACACAACTTGGATGCTCTGTGGCTCCTATCCCCAGTCATTGCAATACCTGGTTTGGGGAATTCTGGGAGTTGAACAACACATTTTAAAGTTGCCAATGTTGAGAAACACTGGACTAGCTCACAAGAGATGACCTTCTGCATCTTCCCGGTTCTAAGAATCCACTCTTTTACATTGTGTTTGGCTTTTCTTCTTTCGAGCAAAGAGGACCATTATTTATTTCCTTTAATTTTCAAAATCAACTCTACTCCAATCAAATGACTCTTTGTAGCTTGCCCAGAATATAAAACAAGTTGACTTCTTAAAACCAATTATATTAATTAATAACTGAATAATTGATTGAAACCAATTATAAACATAATGGTCTCTGCAGGATAAACCCCAACCATCAAGAATATTATAAACAAAACAGTAAGATGTGGGTAAAAAAAAAAAGTAGGGGAAAAATAATGCACTATACAAACTCAAGAGAATGCAGCCTACAACACTTTCTTTAAAACCAAAGGACTAGTTCTGTTATGGAAAAGCAGCCCCTGGAACTTCAGCCCCTCCAATCTTTCGGAAATGTAGGACTGTAAAGTACCTTCTCCTTGGATGTTCTAATAAGCTAGAAGGTGTTGTAGAACAGTGTTTTCTTTTAAACTTGGCAACTTTAAGATATGTGGACTTCAATTCCCAAAATTCCCCTGATGACATGTTGACTTGGAAGTCCACTCAACTTAAAATTGCCAAACTAGAAAAATATTGATCTGGAGTTCTAGACACTGCAGTATTTAAATTTTAAATTCATGATTAATAGAAACTTTGTCCTCCAACCAGTGTCAGCCCAATCTGTTCAAACATCCAAGAAGAAACTATTTAAAAGCCCATATTACTGAGAGATCTGCAAGGCTGAAACTAGAAGGGACTACTTTTCAATAATAGCCATGTTGCTTTAGGACAGCCTCCCAATGGCGATCAAGCTAGTTCCCTTTTTGCTGGCTTTTAGAAATATATGAAAACTGAATTATTTCAGAGAGACCGGTGTCATAATCAGGAAGGGGCGGTCCCTCAGATAACCAATCCCATGCCATGAAGAGCTTTACAGGTCAAAACCAGCACCTGAAACTGAAGCTGGAAATGAACCAGCAACCAATGCAGCTTGCAAAGCAGAGGTGTAATATGTACCACTCTAGGGGAACAGGTAACTGCCAATGCCATTGAATTTTCAAGTAAGCTTCCAAATAGTTTTCAAAGGTAGCCCCATGTGGAGTGCATTACAGAAATCCAAATGGAAGGTGACTAAGGCCAGCACCTTGATCTAAGGATGGGCACAACTGGTGCACAACACGAAGCTGACTGCCATCCAACACTAAAGGTAACATAGTCCTAGAACCAGAAGGCCTCCAAACCAAGGGTGGGTTGCATGGGTTCAGCTAAAGCTAGTCGTCCCCATCCAAATCCTCACAGCCTTCAAATACCAGGATAAGAGGGTCACACATTGCTTAATTTGCCAAAGTAGATGTATATAATTGGGTAGTTACCATATCAATACAATATCCGACACTAAGTTACTATTGTTTTCTCCAGGCTCTCCCCACCTTTTCCATTTCCACCATAAAGTTGTGTGTGGCCCTCCCAAGCTCCATTTTTTCTGGCAGACAGCTGCAGGAGGCCATCGCAGCAAAAAACAGAGCTCAGGAAGGTCGCATGCAGCTCTCCTGAGCTCCATTTTTTCTGACAGAGGCACTGTTTGCTAGTCCTTCGCTGTTTTCAGGGCGGCCTCCCTGCAGGCCATATCTAAGCACCCCTTGGGCTGGATCCAGCCCACGGGCCTTGAGTTTGAGACCCCTGCATTAGGGGGACAGAACATATTTTCTATAGCAAAGTTTCTCAGCCTTAGCTACTTCAACCTTATGTTTCTTAACCTTAGTTACTTTAAGATGTATGGACATCTACTCCCAGAATTCTCCATGCTTGAACTCCACACATCTTAAAGTTGCCATGGTTGAAAAACACTTTTCTGTGGTGTATAGATTCCTTGTGTAGCACAGTCTGTATCTAACCGAGTTTTTAACTATTTCTAAATTATAAAAGTTAACTAAAATTGTGGAACATCAGAGGAGCATGTTCCAAGAAGCCTATCCTTTGGAAGCATTGGTTCACCTCATTTATCATTTCTTCATTTTGAAATTATTCAGCTAACCTTTCTAAATTAGCATAGCAAGGATACTAGCAGTCTACAACATTTTTTACTGCTGGATGTTGGCAGAAGAGGATGGACAGTTTCTTCTCTCTGCTAACATTTCCCTGCATTTCTATACTTCTTTAAAAAAGGGTGATGGAAGAATTCTATGATTCTATAAAATTTGTAACTAAAAATAAGTAGCTTGAACATATTACATAACCCAGCCATAGATATCTGTCCACAAAAGTATGGGGGGTGGTGGGTTGTTGTTTGTACAGTAACCTGCATAGGCAGGAATGTAAACATCTTATTAGAGAGAAAAATCTGCAGCCAGGAGGTGTTCCTGTTCTCTTTTTCTACAGCAGATCTTGTACCAGTAATGCTCAGGATGATCAGAGCTAGATCTGAAAACTGTCAGTACATTTATTAGCCATCAAGAGCTGCAAAGAAAAACAATTTTGCCTGGTGTGTTGTTGTTATTTTCAGCAATGACAGAAAAAATATGCTTTGCAGAATTCTAAGTATCCAGTCGGCTTATGGATCTTCACCTAACATTTTCTTTAGGCTTGTTTAAAAAAGTGTCATGCAGTTTTAAATGCTGCTTGATGTGTAAGAATATTTTATCTCTTGATTTGTTATATTTTTCCCTAAGTTATCATGCAATCACTGATAACAGGTAAATAGATATATAATGAAGTGTCTCAGGTAATGTCAAATTACAACCTACATTTTCATGTTACAGTGTTCTTTATTAATTTCATTGAGTATTTATATAATACATGTTCTATATATATTTGGCAATTTGGCAAAGGAAAATGAGATCTGCCCCTTTGTTCCATCTGTCAATTACACCTGGTCTTTTAGCAATAGCAATAGCACTTAGACTTATATACCGCTTTATAGTGCTTTTTACAGCTCTCTCTAAGCGGTTTACAG
>JAOYMU010000252.1:74321634-74332002 GCA_025802295.1 Psammodynastes pulverulentus | reverse complement strand
TTGCGCCCCCCCCCCCCTTCTTTCTTTCTTTCTGATGGTTCCTTATCCAGAAATGCTCCAGCTTCCCTTCCTGCCCCTCATAGTGCAAGCTGGGCAGTTGCAAATCACTTTCCCTGACAAGAAAATGGTCTTAAAAACGATTCAAAGGCCGAGGAATGAAGGATCTGTTCTGGCTAGTGGGGAGGAGACAAGGGGGTAGTTTTGTCTGGCAAGCTAGAATGTGGAATCTGTTTCGAAAAAAAGGAGAAGCAAAACTTTATTTTCAATCCTACCTTTTCAGAGGGCATTTAATTTCACCTGTTTGGGTGGCAGGACTCCTTCCAGACAAAACAATAGTATCAGTCCACACCAAGCAGATTAATTACCGCTTTAAGTAATTAAGCAGCTACCCACTTGACTTTCTATGTCATTTCCCTTGCCATTTGGAACTTGACATCTCAAAATTCACTCTTTGCTTAGACAGATGCCCCTGCTAGCTTTGCTTCTCTGAGGATGATGCCGCCCATTTGGCACCTCTGGGAAAGCCCCTTTCCTTTGAAAAAGAGCTGTGAAGGAGAAGCTAGGGCAAGCCTGGCAGTGCACAGTTGGACATATAGTACCGACCTGTTCAGAAAATTGGTGGGTGGCTCCTGTCGCCCAGGCACCTCAAAAAGCTGTTTTTAAAAAAGGTAATGGTTATACTTCTGTGGATGTAATTATAAATAAAATCCATCTGTTGCTTATAGATTCATAGTCTGCTTTGAAAACATTGTTTTGAAATCACTGCAGAAAAAGCCGTATTTGTTGAATTTGCCCTTAAAACTAAAGCTTCAGCTAGACATTTTTCTGCCCACCTGGACCAGAAGGCAATATCCCTGGCTTCATGGCCATTTACTTTCCTCAATAAATAGAGCTGGCCCTTAATAACTTTGCTAAAATTCTTCCTTTTTGAAAGTGAAGCTGGTTAATTCAGCAAGGGATGTCTTTCAGATTCCTAGAAAAACATCACAGTGTATGTTGATAAATCATTTTCTTTATTATGTTTATATTCAAGCTTGGGAAGATGGATTTTTGCTTTTTCTTTCTCCCAGAACAAGTTTTCTTTTTAGCATGTTTCCTCTGCCACTGTCAGTTTAGCTCTTTGGGAAAAAGGCAGAAGTCACAACAGCAATCTTTTTCCTCTGCCATCAAATTTATTGAACAGAGATGTCCAAAGTCGCCAGAAGTTGAGCTAAAGGGGGCTGGAATTGATTAGTCAATGGTGGAGATAAATCCCCGCCGCTCATCTTTCCAGAAAAAATGAATATATATTATACAATAATTATTCTGGGATCTGAAGTTTCACCCAATATTTGTAGGACCGCATTCAGAGATTTATCCAGTTTATAGCATGTGCCAATATGAAAATAACAAGTTGATTTTTATGGTGTTGCAAGGATGGCTGAGACGGGTTTTTTCTCCTAGTAATTGCTGCAAAGTGGAAAATGAAATAAAATTGATGGCTTCCTGCCCATAATTCTGGACAGGACATTAGGCATACTTGTGAAAAGAGTTTAATTGCATGGAAGACTGATCTGCATATCTTTCCTCCAAAACATTCTTCACTGAATTCAATGGGACATTCCCAGTGAAGATTTGTGTCCCTGCAGTTGCTAACCTTAAGCGATTGTAAGGTTAGGGATTTTATAGCAATCTCACCACTATCAAACTGGGAATGATTTTAAGAGTAGGATTTTTTTTTCAGTTCTGACCATTCCTTGTAAATTCAGAATCCCCTGGAGAAGCCCACTCCACTAACCAATGACCAAATTCTCTTTATGTAAAATCCGTTAGGGTTGGAGGGGCTGATAAAGGTTGCAAAACAAAGCCCCATCATTCAACTGCTAATTGTGAAGGGTATTTAAATCTCTTTGGTGTTCTTAAAAAAAAGCCTTAGCTATAGGGATAGTTGGATATTAGGAACACAGAATGTTTGGATTTTTAAAAAATGCCTAATTACCGGACAAAGCTTGCTTTATGCTTGTTATTCTATAAGCTGAATATAAAATATTTTATTTGAGTAAACGTCATTTATTCCCACCTGGTCTTTAGGGGATTTATTTACACAAATCTTGTTGAAATTAACAAGCAGGAGAAGCATGTTCATATTTAGAAATATGAATTGGATATCTGGTGATGAGGCCACTGCCATACCCATGTACAAGTTTTATGTATAATTACATGGACTGTATATATGTTTACTTCTCTTCTGTCATGTTCTCATCATATGCCAAATAAATAATAATAAAATTTAGAAAAGATAAATGTGGGAAAGGGCAATAGTTGCAAACATTTATGCCTCCCATCGTCCACACATTCAGTTCTGGACCATAAGATTTCAACCTGAATTTTAAAATAAACGTATAACAAAAATGATTCTCTGAGTAACATAAATTCGGCATTGACTCCAGTTTAGAGAAGCACTCTGTTTTCATAATATTTCTATCTCTGTAGCCAATCCTGTCTCTGTATGAGGCAATATTCCTGTTTGATTGTAATCTGAACTCAAAATATTTTAAAGAAGAAATGGTTTTGGTTTTGCAGGGAGAAAAAAAGATCTAAAACTAGAAGGCAATAATTTAGACTAACTGTACAAAATTGTGCAATATTTGTGTTGCAGGGAATATTAATGGGGGGAGGGGAGCAGTCTTATACTGTTGGAGCATTGAATTGGCATTAAGAAAGGCATGTTTCCTTTGAAGATCAGCACTGATTACTTTTCTGTTCCAAGGGTTCAAACTTCAAATTGAGGGTGGATAACTATCTAATCTATAAATGTGATAGCTCTGAGGTTCATTATAAGATATCAAACACTTCACAATTCCCTAGCACTTGTTTCTATGGCTGGTTCGGCTTCCAAAAATCTCCTTTCACTTCCAGAAGTCCAGATCCAGGGAATTTATTTGTGCTATCTTTGTACGTTCAGGCCATGTTGCCAGCCACTCACATATTTCGAAATAAAACGATCGGGATGTGTAGTTTGCACCGGCCTACGGGATTTGCCTTTCGAAACAGCCTAGCCAGTGAGCTCACTGCGGTGCACTTTATCCACTGAAATAGCAACTCGATCCTTCAGCGACCCACGGAAGTTTCGAGCACTGGTCAGTCCCAGGCAGCCTACCTGCCTATACCAAAGAATGAAAGGAGCTGCGTACGAAAGATTCATCCTCCCCACACCACAGATCCTCCATATTCAGGAATGGAGGGGAATGACACCGCCTCAACTCTTTTTTAATACTCCTTGGTAATTCATTTGGAAAGGGAATGCCCCCTCTTTGCATCGTCCGCGAGTTCTCCTTCCCGAGAAGGCTCCGAAGAGAAGCCTAAGCTGCCTTCGGCGCTGCCTCGTTCTGGTTATGAAGCTCAAATGGGACGGATCGCGAAAAATAAAGACAGTTACATGCTCCAAATCGGGCATATCTACACCACTTGGGCAAAGAGGACCGGCGAGACCGATTAGCAAGAACCCCGCAGGTTCGAGGAAGACCCAGTTCAGGGAACTGAGAGCCCCGAAAAGCCGATTTTCGCTGGGTCGAGAACCGTCACAAGCGGAGGGCACGGCGGAGGCGTGGCTTGCTGCTCTGCTCCCCCTTCTTCCTTTCTTCCTTTCTTGGCCATCCCTCTGCTGCTCTGATTGGCCGCTTCCTGTCCAATCAAATCCCAGAAGAAACTTTTTCTTTTTCTTTTTTTCTCCCTGAGGTAGAAAAAAAAAAGAGTCTGGGAAGCTGATTTTGCTGAAGGGTCGTGGGCGGGTAGATACTTTTCATTCCCCCCCCTCTTCCTTTTTCCAGAGAGGGGAGTTTCTGGTGTGTGTGTGTACGTGTGTTTGGATGTGGGTACGCGCGCGGGGTTGATTTTTGGGGGGTTGTTGTTGTTTTGTTTGTCGCGCCTGGCTTTCGCAGCGCGTGGCTTGAGCTCTGCGTGGCCTCGTTTCGCCTCCAACGATGCGGCCAGGCCAAGAGACATTTCGGCGTTGAGCTCTCCAGGCTGACCAGAGGAAAGGAGGCAGTTTACTTCTCGCTGGTTGGCTGGCTGGTTGCTGGCTGGCTGGCGGCGGGTCAGTGGGAACACACAGTCACTGAGTCTGTGGGTCCATCTGGCCAGTTAAAGGAGCTGAGACAAGAGCGGGTCGCCGCCGGATCGGCAGGATGTACACTGCCGGACTCGCCCCGTTTTATGCTTCCAACTTCAGTCTGTGGTCAGCGGCATATTGTACCCCGGCCGGCCCCGGCGCCGGCGGCTGTTTCTCCTTGGATCCCTCGGGGCTGAAGAAACCGTCTTTCTGCATCGCGGACATCTTACACGCTGCCGCGGGAGAAGCCACTGTGGACGGCCTGCCCGGAGGAACCGCGGCTAATCTGGCCTCCCATTTAGGTGGAATCCATGCCCATGCACAGTACCACGGCGCCGCTTCCCCGCTCAGACCAACACCCATGGTGGCTCCGGACCCTTCAGTCGCCTTCGCCACTAGGCTGTCACCTCTCTCGGCTACCTACCACAACTCTCATCCTCAGCACCAGCGCTCTCCCACAGGGGGCTCTGGCGGGGGTGCACGAACCCCGGGCGGAGGGCAGAGCCTCCAGACCCACTCCGGTTCTACAGCCGCTCCCTCTAGCAAAGACTTGAAATTTGGGATTGATCGCATTTTGTCAGCCGAGTTCGACCCGAAACTGAAGGAGAGCAACACTCTGAGAGGTTAGCTTTTTGCTTTCTCCTCCCTTCTGGAGAACTGACATTGTTTTGTTAAACTGTTATGTGGAACAGATCGTGTGTGTGTGTGTGTGTGTGTGTGTGTGTGTGTGTGTGTGTGTGTGTGTGTTTTATAGACAGAGAAGCAGCGCCTTTTAGAATTTGAGCATAAAATTTTCTCCAGTTCTTGCAGGGTCCTTTCGCAGTCCTTTAGATGGTCCGTACTGTATTTATTTGAAGAGGGATTTATATGAAATATTTCCAGTTCAACTGGAAGGTCAACCCTATGTGGCCCTGCTATGAGGTTGCGGACCCTTGCTTACAACCTGCAGGAAAGGTGGGTTGAAGTGGGGAAAGAGTTTATAGAAGGACCCGTTTTGCTAATCTTCAGTTATTAATGCCCAAACCTTTAGATTAGCTGGAAAAGATTGGAAAAAATAAATCTCCGACTATAATCAAGTGTAACTTCAAAATCAGCCCTTTCAGAATTGGGGGAAGGAACCCAACACAGCTCTGCTGTGGCTGTGATATTTCTGTTATTGCTCAATGGAACAAACAGTTGAGCAATTGGATTGCTTAAAGATTCAGAAATCTTTGGAAGAAATTCAGGCCAGTTTCCTTCCAGAATGTATTTACTTGGAAGTAAGTCTCATTGATTTGGACATTGCAGTTCTAAACTAATTTGAGTGGCTTTTCTCTAGGGTCACAGAGTATCTGAATTGTCGGTACATGTAGGCCTGTTTTCTGACCCCCCCCAAATTGGGAATAAGTCCTCCTTGAGGTAAACGGGTTTATTTCTGAGTAAGCATTTATAGCTTTGCACTGCCCATCCATGAATGTATTAATTTGGGTGCGGAGATAGGAGCAACCAACCTGTCTCCATGAGCAGAGCATATTTGTGACCCAAAGGAAAATGATCTCTGATTGCACTTAATGTTAAATATTTGGATTATGAGAAATGCAAACTGCCCAAGAAAGCTTTATTTCCCAGGAGATAGACAGGCAGGCAGAGAGATAGGAGAGCTGTGACTTAATTGTAAAATCACATCAAAGCTGCAAAAAACCTGAGTTTGAATTTTTGGGTTGGTGGCACATGGTGAAAACTGTTTTTTTTTGGAATGAAACCCATTGGCCCAACCGGTAGCTGAGCATCCATGGCCTTTTTTTTTAACCTGTCAGGTAAATCAATCTGTTGGTCCCTTTGCAACCAAATTTAGAGAGGTTCCGTCTGACATGTGGCATCTAAGGCCAAAAGAGGCACCCAAGAGGTTTCTGGAGAAGTTCTTCCCTGGTTTGGGCCTACCCTGTCACCAGAGGGTTGATTTCAGCTTGTCTTGAATGGAATTGGATTTGTTTTTAGAGTTCAGTTTTGGTCTTGGATGAGGAGCACATGCTGTGAACCTCACAGTGGCATTTGTGAACAGAGGAGTTTGTCAGTTTCAGGTTTGTTGGGGTCTCCAAACTTTCAAAGGTGGCCTTGGAGTCCCCCCACTTCCCTACAGGCCACTAGGGCTTGCCACCAACGGGCTGTGGCCGAGGTATATAGAGAGGGTTGGGACCTGCACCATTCTGCTCGTCTTGTAACAGAGCTCTCCTTGTTCCTGTGCCCACAGATCTGACCTCTTTATTAACCGCCAGCCGCCCAAGCGGGGTTCATGTCCCCACATTACAGCCTCCGTCCGGCCAGTTCTTCACGTCTCTAGAACCCATTAACGAGACTTCTGGGGTCCTGGGACCCTTAAACACAACCCCAAGGAATTCCGTTCAGCACCAGTTTCAAGACACTTTTCCAGGTATAAAAACTCATCCTGAGCACCGATCAATCCCTTTCTGCCACTCTCAAAGTGAGAGTGAGCCTGGTTATCTTCCCTAGACAATGTGACAATTTTTTGCTGGTTAAAATTTAGTCCCTTTGGAAGGCACCCAGTTAAAGAAAGTAGATTGATTTTTTTCAAGGGTTGCTTTCTTACTCACTTTACTCTTGAAATACAGATCATCGAAATAAGTCTATCGAAGGCTCAGCGCTTGCAATTAGGATTCCTCAGCACCGGATCCTAAACTTGTTATTTGTTTCAGCAGAGCTTTCTTCCACGCAAATGGATCCTGGTTATGGATGGCCCCTTTGACAAGCAAAAAGACCCTCAACCTTAATCTTAGGTGTGAAAAAGGAGCTAATGAAAGACACTTCCTTTGCTCCTGACTTAACTGACATCCTCTCTATAACTTTGGAAGGCTGGGATTGTTAACGTGGCCAAGAAATTTAGTAACATCTGGAAGATCGAGAGTAAAGGCGCTGACTTTCAAGGAGAATCAGAGCCCGGAGATCCTTAGAGGGGAGTTAAATAGACTAGCGATCCAGCAGCATAAGACGATTCAAAGAAAGAAGGAATTGTAGGGGCGGGCCGCGTTATTTCAGGCGCAGCAGGGTTCTTTTGCAACCACTGAAAGGAAAGATTAGTGATCCTTGACTACAGGAACGGGGCTATTCTTAGCAGCCGGCTTCTATTGGAGACTTCCTTGGAAAGTTAGCCCCCTTGGACGCACTTTCCCTGCAAGCGGGGGCGGCGGGGATTCAACTTTTATCCACTCGTGGTCAGCCCCTTAAATGCCTGTCTCTTCCTCTTTTTTTTTTTTTTTTTGTTCAACCTTCCAGGTCCGTATGCGGTGCTTACGAAAGACACGCTGCCTCAGACCTACAAACGGAAACGCTCGTGGTCCCGGGCGGTTTTTTCTAATCTCCAAAGAAAAGGATTGGAGAAACGCTTTGAAATCCAGAAATATGTCACCAAACCGGACAGAAAACAATTGGCCGCCATGTTAGGGCTCACAGATGCTCAAGTAAGGATTTTTTTTCTACTAAAAAAAACACACCCTTTTCACTAATTTATTTGTAGCCCCAAACGGGATTGAGCATTTAGCTGTGATTCTGCTTACACATCTATTATAAATCCCATGCTTCCACAGGCTGTTATTTGTTAAAGTTTAAATGCTAATTATTTAAAGCAAAGGAAATCTGTCACCTTAGCAAAGAAATAAAACCCACATGCTACTATATTTAATATGTAGCAAATAGACTTGCCCACTTCACCTTTCAAGTGCAACGCCCACACCATAAGTGCCGTGTGGTATCCTGATTTCTTTCCCACTGGACAAACAAATGTTTCCAGAGCGGGAACTTATCCCATACAGTGGTTCTACAGTAACATCTTACTGAAAGTGTTTTCATTATTTCTCCCTTAATTCCAAAATAATTTCTAGTGGTGGGATATGCACAACACCCACCTCACTACCATTATAGCATTATTTTAGTTAGGTTGGTAGAGCACATGAAACTGGGCAGTTAAATCATCAGGCCACATTTGCACTGAACAGCACAGCAAGTCATAAACAAAAATAATAAATTTAATCAAGTGTAGCGGGGTAATGGTGTTATGCAATTGCAGCTCTTAAGATTTTGCCTGATTTGGTTAAGATTCATGGCTGAATTCAGTCACCGGTCCTTGAATTCAGGAAATTGGATATAAAATGGACTTCTTATATATCAGTTAACGACCACCTTCATATTTATCCATATTCAGAGAAGCTGAAACGCAGCCTCCCAAATTTGTCATCTAACCCATCTGCACGCTCTTACTGAACAGACTGTATGTTTGCGCAACAGCCTTAACCACACCAGTTACAAATCAAGCAACTATTAGCCAACATGTTAAACCTAATTTTAACCTTGATTAGATTTTGTGGGTCTGGAAGTGTGTACATGATGGAATGTTGCATAATCTAACTACTTTATGGTTCAATGTATCGGGGAACTAAAAATAAAGATCAATTAGATAAGCTGTTAAACTGGGTAGATCTTGTTTGTAGAAAGTGGTTTAAGTGGACAGTGTTTTATGTGTGGGAGAGGTGCCTGCAGGGCAGAAAAGAACAACTTAACCGCCCCTCCCCCACCAACCTCTGGGTGCAACATAAGCAATTTGTTTCTACATGGCTTCATCCTGAGTAAGGCAAGGCAGTAAATAACATGTCTAGCGGGACCATAAATTAAGTCCAAGATTGATCTGTCATTACAGCTGAAGTGTTTATTTTGGCTGCAAGGAAGTGCCAGTAAGAAAGAAGGGACAACTGGCTGAGAAGAAACCAAAAATAGGGGCAACTACCATTGATTGCAGCCTAATCCTGTGGAACTGAGTCCATATAATTCAGTCCTGAACTTCATATTTTTTCTTCTGTTGATATTGTGGGAGAAATTGCAGTGTTTTCCATTGCAGTGGGTGAAAAGGGATCTTTGTTTTCTTCCCATTCATTCACAAATGCCCTTTCTGGGTGAATGTGAGTTAAATTTTATAAGCCGAGAAGTTTGTTTTTTAAAGAAGGAAAATCTCTGGACACTTTCTCTAACTAAAGTGTAAGCTGTAGGAAAATGCCAATACTATTCTCCTACCAGCCCTGTGGATTCAAAAGACATTCCTTGTTAGTGAAAAGAAGGTGATTCTTACTACCGTATACAAACCTTGATTTATCATCCAGATTCGATCATATCACAGGCACAGGAAACCTGTGAATGTATAAAAATGGCTGGCTGAACTACATTTCCCAGAAATTCCAGCCAGGCTAGTCAATGGTGATGGATATTGGAGGTTCCTATAAAGAAAAGGTGGGATGGGGGTAGACAGTACAATAATATTTAATGAAATAACATAAAGCCATAGAAAATATTCTATGTTTTTACTTATTTTATTATTTTTTCTTTGGACAGAAACACAAACATATTGTACCTTATTTGTAAATATATATATATATATCTGGGAAAGCAGGCACACTCTTAATTTTCCTGAACTCACTTTAATTATTTAATTGTGCAATGCTAAAAATGGCTTCTGAGAAGTAATTTCCACTGAGTTCACTGGATTTTCTCCATGGTAAATAAATATTGCCTTAACCTCTTTCTTTGAAAACCAAGTTGATAACTTTAACCTGATCTCTCCATTTGTTTTAGAATCAGTGTTAAGATTCGTTACCAAGCTACATGTGCACTATACTATCAAGATGGCCTCTCTTGGAATCATTATCAATGCTAACTTTTTATATTAACAAAATAAAATAAAAATGTAGTGATGGAAGTGACAGGAAAGTTATAAAGGCAGATTCATAACCAATATCAATGTTATTTTGTTTTAAAATGTTTAAATATTATTTTTTTTAAATGTAGGTATAAATGTGATAAGCTGTTGTCCGCATAAAATATCCCCACCCCTTGAGCTTACATATACTTGGTCTTCCTGTTGGAAGTAGAAAGGAACTCCAGTCGCTGAAGTAAAATCAGGCTGAGGCACATTCCTTGATAGTTTCCAGAATTAAAAAGCCTGGGCTATTTGATTAACATTCCAGCCTCAATCACCTGTAGACCACCCAGATTTTAACCAGAAAAATGGAATGAAGGGAGAACTAAGAAACGAAAGGAGACTTGGTAATTTTAATATCTAAAATGCAGAGGGACAAATTAAGTGCAGAATTGTGCAAATTAAAGAATGTATGTAATTTTGTTGTAGTTGGAGAGCAGAGAAAGACCCAATTCTTCTCTCTCTCAATCTCTCTCTCTCTCTCTCTCCCTCCCTCCCTCCCTCCTCCCCATCTCTCTTTAAGTCTATACAGTAACTCTGT
>JAOYMU010000252.1:74282805-74293520 GCA_025802295.1 Psammodynastes pulverulentus | reverse complement strand
ATTTAAGCTCATGCCTACTGCTTCAGTGACTCCATCCAGCCACCTCATTCTCTGTTGTCTCCTTCTATTGTGCTCAATCTTTCCCAGCCTTAGGCTCTTCTCCAGTGAGTCCTCCCTTCTCATTAGATGGCCAAAGTGCTATGAATGCATATAAAAATCATAAGCAAGTTTGCTTAAAAGTGATCCAATAGATTCAGATAAATTTGCTCTCTAATAAATAAAAATAAAGTTGCAACAGCACTTGATAACATCTATTGGGATATGTCAGGTGCAATTTACTTAAATCCCATTAATTTCAGTGGGACTTAAACAAGATTTGCAGTCTTCTATATTATTTCAGACTCAAATAGGGCTGCAACAACTACATCTCTCATTAATTTGAAGAGAGCCAGCTTTTTTTAATGTTTCTTACTAGTACTCAATTCCTATTCAGAAAACACATTAGGGACTATTATATAGTCACTCCAGGCTATAAATTAATCAAAGATTTATGCCTCAATCAGGGAGAAAAAAATCCCATGGTTATTAAAGTTTGTTATGCCCTGGTCTGTGGGAAAAATAATTTCTTTGATTGATTTCCCCCTAAAGACTCAGGAAAGGGCTCCCTCCTCTGTTATGAATAGTCTGATCTTTCCTGTCTTCCGGATTTGGGGGAGGGGACGGGAAGAGGAAGATCTCTCGAGAAATACATTTTCCATCTTGAATCTCACTTTGCAGCTTTTCTGTACTAATCCTTGAAAAACCCTTCAAGAAAGGCAAATCTAAGAATGATGGAACTGCCTCTGTGTCTATAATATTATATTTTTAAAAGAAGTTGAGAAGAAAACTTTATATGGTATGGAAATAAATTGAATGTAAAGAATGATTAACCAAAGAACTGATGGCTGTTACTGCATATATTTTGATAGGTCAATAGGAGGTTATTAACACAGCATCATGATGTCCCTATTTCCAATGGGCCATATGATTACATCCATATTCCTGAATATCCTCCAGTTTCTGAATATTCATAAGTTGGTTAATATTTTATTTAATAGCCTACCTTTCCTCCTGAACTCAGGTTAGCATACGTTATCCTTTCCTCCAATTTTATCTTTATAATAATAACTGTGAGGTTTGTTGGATGATGATAAATATTTGGAAGAAATGCAGTATTTTTCTATAGTTTGAACCTGGATGTCTCTTGTTCTAGTTTAGGACTCTAATTATTATATTACACTGGTTTAGTAAGGAAAACAAGTTTTATTGGGGGGTGGTTATATTACTGTAAACACTCCTGACAAATCCTGGAAACTGGTTTGCTACTGAGCATGCTCCAACTTCCACTTTATAGCATTGAGTGCTAGGTGCAAAAGACCTTTTGGAATCCCTTGCTCTGTTTGTGGGCAAAGGAATTATCTGGCAGAGGAACACTACTTCATCATATTTATCCAAGGGAGGAATAATTCCCAGATTTGAAATTATTCTTTTCCCAAGGAATGGCAAAAATCTCAGAAATTTGTTCAGAAAACAAATTTTTGAATCTGCTTCGAAGGTTCACAGTTGCACTTCTTTAGGTGTTGTTGAGGCAAGAATGGAGAAGTTTATTTCATTTGCACCTTGTATCATTTATGGACCTGATGTATTCTTCCTTTTATATAAACAACACCAGATTCATTCATTTTTCCCACTCTGGGAGATGTGGAAGATGTACTACAGTGCATAATCTAAACACAGCAGATGGCAGCACTTAGCTGACATTGAAAAGGCTAGCCACAGCCAGATTTGGTTAGTACTTGAATGGGAGACCACCAGGATGTCCAGGATTGTATATAATATTGGGAAATAAAAAGATAATATTGGGGGGGTGGAAGCAATGTAAATCTACTTCCATATTCTTGGCAAGAAAACAGCAGTTGGTGTTTTATGTAGTTACCAGAATTTAAAGTTGATTCAAAATCTTTACCCCTTTTAGTCTGGGTATATCTGGAAGACAGAAGGATGGGGAAAACTGAGTTGGATTATCCTGCCTACAAAAACAAAATGAAAATACATGCTAGCCACTTTTAAGGTGGGGAAAGAAGTCATAAAAATATTGGAGTCTCATTTTAGTCATTGTGATGATTTTAGAAGCAAATACTCAAAAGATTTATCTGCCTAATGCTTGCGGAGATGTTTGTGCATCATCCTTTGTTTGCCTGAGAACAAGGGAGCACTTGCCTGCAATACGCTCCCCACCAGACACCCTCCTGATCTTTTAAAACAAAGCTCATTTGACAGTTTCCCGTAATGGCCTCATGGCAGTCTGTGCACAGTGGAGATTAATTCAGAATGGAAGGAGAATGTAAAACTAGAGAGAATTTAGTCCTAGATAACAATGTTTACTGGATATTCAGCATCCCTTTGAGTGCCCTCACCACTGAAATGCAGAATACCATCTGTGAGTTTGTATGATTTAATTTTGGGATGATTTCCCTGAACACTGTGTAGAATGTAACCATATTAATAAAACCATTTGTTTCAACCCATTGCATAAGATTTTGCTCAGGATATTCCTTAATGTTCCAAACAGGTTTGTAATGTAATCTTGAAGTTAACTTAGATGGACAAATTGTCTAAACATTCTTGAGGCTTCATAATGTCTGTTTTTGTAGAACCACAAAACTGAGGAATTTTATTGAACCCTGATGGATACTGGGATAGTGTATTGTGTTGACTTAATGAATAACAAACTATTCAGATTTGATGTAAAGAACCCATGAAAAATATTTGGGAAAATATGAAGCATTTTTATACAGATCTAATGCTTATGGCTTCAGTAATTGGAAAGTGCAGATCTCAAGAACAAGTAAAACAGTATTTTGCTACCACTCATCCAGTGGATCCAGAGAACCAACAATTAATTACCTTAATTAATTAGGAAATTGGAAATGGGGATGATAGATTGAGTCAAAATAAATGGATGGGTTAATGCTATCAGTAAACCGCACTGACAGATTCCTTCTCTATGCAAGCAGAGAATTTCAGGAATGGGGCTTTTGGTTGTCATCGTAAAAAGATAGTAAAAGATGATCCTAGGCTTTCAATTTTCTCATTTGGATATTTTTTAATAAAAAATGTATATTAAAATTATAATCGTTCTTCCAGTATTTAGACATAATCACCAAGAAATATAATGGGATATAGTTG
This sequence comes from Psammodynastes pulverulentus, assembly GCA_025802295.1. Lineage (NCBI taxonomy): Eukaryota > Metazoa > Chordata > Lepidosauria > Squamata > Psammodynastidae > Psammodynastes > Psammodynastes pulverulentus. Next base: position 74,290,352 of record JAOYMU010000252.1, on the reverse strand, counting down.
TGGATAAACTTTATGGAATGGCACTGAAATTCATGCTTATTTGAAAAGGAAAATTTAATACACTCAGCCAGTTTTCCTATACAGTAAAACATACACACTGTTGTATACCACACAGCACTTGCATGTACACATGTATACCACATGGCACTTGCATCTGCTTTCCAATGTAAGACTTTACAGGACACAGTTATTTCAATAATAGGACCTTTCTTTCTGGAAGTGTATATGGACCTGGAAGTTTCTACATTTTTGTGGTTCTCAGCCAAACCTTGATCCATACAGTATATGGGCATCTTCTCTTATGTGTAACTTAAGCACTTTGGGCATGGATCTATGTTCCCGACTGGCTCTCAGTTCCCATCTGTTCCTGTGATAATTCTCATCAAAAGAATGATGAGGATCCCACTAAGTCAGTCAGGTAACTTGTGGAGACTCCAGCCTTGGATTCTGCTTTCCCTGCTTGTCCTTTACTGTTAAGTTCTAAGTCTGGGAAAAAGTTGATGGGACTTGAATTTCATGATCTTTCCTGGTTTAGATTCTGAAAGTTTTAGAAGAGAGTCTCTTATTACTAGAAATATGCAAAGATATATTCTCTGATTTCTCATTGACCATTATTTTTTCCAATAATAGATTCAGCTTAGGACTAGGGAATTTCTTCATAGAAGGAAAATATTTCTGCTTATTTCAGTGTTCTATTCAGTGTCCTCCTCCTCTTCTTCTTTTTACCCTGCTTGATTTGTCTTTGCTTGCACTATTGTTGCACTCTGGATTGATGGTTTCCACATTTTTTCCACAATGACTCCCAAATGCTTTTCCTGACCAGCATGCTTACTGGCTGTTCTATTTAACACATTATACTTAGGTCAATTTTGTACCAGACAAGTTATTTTACATTTGCTTACATCAAAGGAAATTTACCATATGTGGAACCACTCAGGTTAAGGATGTAGATCTTTTTGAACTGCATTATTTTAACCCTTTTCTGCATCTAATTTTAGAGCTGGATTACAAATATTGGTGTTTGTATTCAATGGATGTACCAGATGTTAGGGACAAGCACCTCTGCCCAATGTATGCATATTTAATATTGCTCACTGCGCATCCTGGGAGGTGAAATTAAGTCAGTAAAAAAGTTAAAAAGTCTGTTGAAAGTAGAAGACAACCTAATTATTTGAAAGAAAAAAAATCAGTGAAGTGACAGGCTGGAAAGTTGGGTTTGGGGCATAGAATTATAATCCGTTTTAAAATACCGGTAAGTAACCTAATATGGGGTTAACTTTTTTATTCTCCACTTCTGTCAATTTCTGTACTGTTATGTAGAAGTAAAATACATGACTTTAATGAGGTTAGCTCTGAGATAATTGGATATGGGATTGTTGACTAAGAATGTAAGAAGACTCAGGATATTACCGACAATATTCTCTTTTTTCTCCTCATTGGAGAATAAAGAAAGAGATGGAAGGATATTTGGATATATAACTCCAAAAATTAAAATCCAAAACTCTTTAAAAACCCTTGTCTTGATCTAATGAAAGACTCATTGTCCACTGTTCTGTTCTCAGCAAGGTACCTATCAGAGATATACAAACAGTAAATATTTATGGTAATATTCTTGGCTTGTTTTCTTGCCCAGACTATTCCCCTCTGTTGGTTTTTGAGGATCTGTTGAAATGTTGCTATCCAGGTATTGCCCAAGCTGGATGGGAATGAGACAGTTTGTAGTTCAGGGATATAGATTGGGAAAATCCGATGTTAGACAACTATGGTATAACTTTTATTTTATTTTATTTTATTTTATTTTATTTTACTTTACTTTACTTTATTTTATTTTATTTTTTAGCAAACTATTTTTCTGTGATACAATCCAAAGCAGCAAATGGAATATCTCTTTTTGTTTGACAGAGGCTAATATTTAGCTTTGCCTGACTTGACCAGCTTCATTCTTCTGTCTGCTCATAGAAGCTGATAGGAAGAAAATAGGACCTTATTTTGCATAGATGAACTCGAATAAATGAAGTATATTTTGTTGTGTGATCCTTATTCATGTTTATTTCCTCCTGGTTGTCCATTTGCTCTTGATTCTTAAAGATGGGATAACTTGGAAATAGAGGATGTGATTTCTCAGAAGCTTTGCTACTTGGCTGTGTTGGAGACCTACAGACAAAGTATAGGTAACTTACAGCCATTCTTTTTGTGGTATTGTTCAAAGTTACAACAGCACTGAAAAAAGTGACTAATGGCCATTTTTCACACTTACAACTGTTGCAGCATTCCCAGGTCACATGAATAAAATTTGGATGGTTGACAACTGACTCATATTTATGACGGTTGCAATGTCATGTGATCTCCTTTTGTGACCTTCTGACAAGCAAAGTCAATGGGGAAGCCAGATTCATTTAACAACTGTGGCAAGAAAGGTTGTAAAAGGGGGAAAATTCACTTAACAAATGTTTTGCTTAGCAACAGAAATTTTGGGCTCAATTGTGATTGTAAGTCAAGGACTACCTGTAAATGATTTCACAACTCTATTTATTTATTTAATTTATATGCCACCCCTCTCACCATCAAGTGACTCTATTTGGGAAGAGAAAATTAAGGGGAAGCATGATAGCTAACTTTGAATGCTTTGAAGGGGCTCTCATGAAGAAGACGGAACATACGTGTTGTGGAGTGGGTTTGATGAAGGAAGACGAGCCAGTAAAGTGTACAACAACTTTATTCAGTAGAACTCATAACAAGCAAAGAACAACAACAGGCACTGACAGCTCCCTTTTATAGGAAAGCCTGTCAGTGCAACGGCCAATCAGGATGCTTTATTTTCCCGCACTTTTCTATTTGGCAGTTGGGCTAACCCAGTACACAACACAATTGATAGATGAGGAAGATCAGCATGCACAGGAAGAAGTGGGTTTCTCATAATTTTGTTGTACTCCTTCACTAAGACTTTCTTTATCCATTGTTTATCCATTGCCATGTATTAGAGAGCCAGGAGTTCTACAAAGATGTCTGATTTCCAACTGTCGTTAACTGCCAATTCTTCAATGTAGCCTGGCTGCCAGCTGTTGCTAGTTATTTGGTTCACACTACTGTGCTATCCAGAGTGCACCACGAGGAGGTGAACTAGCATCACACTCCACTTTGTGGGCTATTGGACCATTGCTCTGTGACCTGATCATGGCTGGACTTAATTGGGACAGTTCTGAGTTTTGGTGAAGGGAATTAATAAACTCACTAAACCACAGTTACGAATGTATGCGAGTGAATGGGGCAGCACCCCCCCCCCCCAGAGGCTTCTCTTCTCCATGCTGAAAGCTTTTGCAAACAGATGGAAGACTTTGGGGCAGCAATATTGCATTGCTTCAGGCCTTCTGTCCATTTGCAAAAGCTTTTGGCACAGAGAAGAGAAGAAGCCTTTGGGGCATGTGGTCTTGGCTCCTTCAGACTCACTGAGGCTGCCTGACACTCCTGCACAGGAGGCCTCAGTGAATCAGTGAAGCTGAGCAGGGCATGTTTGTTCCGCTTTGCCTTTGCTTTCACTGCTCTGTTTTTGGAGCACTAGGAGCAGGCAAAGAAACCATGGCAGAGAGGCTGGAGGGGAGATGGCTTGCTTGATCATCAAGTTGTTTAAAAGGTAGGTGAATTTCCACAGGCCCAGTGTCTATGAAGACCCAGTGAGGGAGGATGGGGAGGAGAGCTTGATATAGGTGGGTCAGGGAGGCCTTGGGTGGTCAGAAGTACTTGCAATTAGCGAATGGATTTGGTAAAGCAGGGGGGGATCACATTAAATGTGATCCCATTCATTTAATGTGATCCCATTAACAAATCTTCGACTTACAAATGTAATTGGCAGTCTCCATTACATTCGTTAACTATGCTTCAGCTCTTAACTGTCTGCTTTCCTGACACTCCAGTCATTCTCAGTTATTCCCTTCACTAATCTTAAATTATTATTATTAATAATAGCTACAAGTCATAAAATAATGACACTTTGCAGTATGCTTACTTTCCTTTCAATTTATGTAATTTTGTATTCAGTTTATTAAATGTACGGCCCTAATCAATGAGCACAGTTTCCACATAGAGATTCCAGTTAAGTTCATTGTGCTAACATTGCATATCTACCACATTAATAGATGGAATCTATTTAAGATTAATTGCCCTGAACTTCACGTTAGAGTTGTATCAGAATCCTTCATATTCCAAAGGGAAAGCAGTAATAAATGAGAAAATGCTTCAGAAAATGTAGGAATGCTTCTGTATCTCCTGTTAATAATTTTTGTTGCCATAGTTTTAATCTTATTTATATATTGATTCATTTCTTCAAAAGATTTATATGCTGCTCTTCAAAACACTATTCTCCCAGGGTGATTATCACACAAAATTCTAACACAACAAAACGTAATGGTGTATTAATAATGAAAATGCATAACAAACATCTGAATTAAAAATATGCCAAAATATTAAACATCAATGCATTAATTATTACTTAAAATGCCTTGGGAAATAAAGATATATTTGAATGGAGTCAAAAAGATATCAGGCATATCCCATAGTGAAGCACAAAAGTAACTGAAAGTAAGCTTTAGCCTTGGGCCAGGCCAAAATGACATCTGGATGCAAGATTGTGCCAGCCTCTCATACTGTTACACCCAAGCACAGGTTACACTTTTTTCTATCAGCCAACTTAAGGAATGGTTTATGACCAAGATGGCTAAACTTTCTGCCTATGTCTGGTTGTCCGTGTGTGTGTGTGTGTGTGTGTGAGAGAGAGAGAGAGAGAGAGAGAGAGAGAGAGAGAATCTTGTTCTCCCAAGATTTAATAGAATGTTGAAATTTTAATCGTGTATTAAAATTAAAACCTTACTTTTGAGTCCTCCCAGTACTCTCTTATAAATCTATTTTACAAATCTAGGAAATATTTTAAAAGTTATACCATATTTCTCAGTCATTGCATAGTTAACATTATCATTCTGATTACACCACTCATATTAAAGAGATACCCCTTTTTTCATTTTTTAGACTTTGGAATAGTTGGAAAGCCCTCACTGGGGAGGGGGGTATGAGAAGACATTCCATTCCTTTACAAGTCTTCTATTATCTTGATATGCTGTGACTATCCAAGGAATAAAATAAAAATGATGATCTCCTTTCTGCTCCTGTTTTTTTTCTTTCTAATGTGTACTCACTGCATACTGATTCTGAAAATCATGAAACTTAAAACAGTTGATTTCTAATGTAATTCAAGAAATATTAAAAACTATATTCCTGAGGATTCCTTGTATTGATAGAAGTTTATGAATACCCTGGTCCTAATTTCTTATAATATAAACAGGGGAAAGAATGAGAAAAGAAACTAGGAAGAATAAGAAGTTAATGAAAAATATTTGAAATGGAATTGTTCTTTCTAAAATCTCAGGAAAGGCCATTCTATTAATTAGAATATCAGTGAATTTAAAATTTTAGCTCATTCCAAGCTAATAGAATAGTAATATATCATTAGCAAAACCTCAAAACTGAAATAAAATATGATGTCAAAGTTTCATTTTTTTCTACAGTTTTGTTTTGAAAACTGAAAATATGAAAAAAATGGAACAGAAGGATAGCAAAAATAAATAAACGTCAGAACAGAATTCTAAACTGCACAAGATGTTCATTTTATTTTTGTAAAATATAGATGCCACAGATATCTGATATATCTCCAAAATCTCCACACTGTGATCTAATTTAGCAGACTTTTCTATACCTTACAGGTATTTCCAAACCCCTTTCATACTTATTTATCATGTTCAAATTAATAGAACAAATGCTAGCCAATGAAACACGCTATCGAATGCTATCATTTGTAAAAATCCTTGCTGGAAAGACAAAAGTAAATCTAGGTTTCACCAGATATGCTGCTATGTTAATGAGATTATATGGGAGATGTTGTTTTAAAAAGATTACTTCATCAATTTAGGAATCTCAGTATATGGTGAATTTACCAAATGCTTATAGTGGCTGTTATCCAAACCAAAGATTAACTGTTTGGAATAAATGCATTTCAACAATTCAGAAATATTATATCATATAAAGTATTCTGAATTCTCCCTCCCACACCTTATCTAAAGTAATAAATGCACAGGGAATGCAAAGACCTTTTTTGATTTGATATGTAGAAAATGCAATAGACTATTATTCTAAAACATTTGATCCTGTAAAATCATAGTTTAACCTTCCTAATATTTATTTTAATTTCGTAACATGTTTGTTTTAGAGAAAAAGTTGCTTTATAAGAGAAACTTTGAGAATGGAATTATTGTGAGTGATCAGTGCTCCTATCATGTTTTATGTTTGTTTGTTTGTTTTTAGTTGCTCGATTGTTTCTTGGATGCAGGCATTTTTTTAAAAAAAGAACATCTGTAATTATATCTTATTTATAATAAAAAAAGATTAAATGTTTAATGTATACAAGATATGCTGACACATAAGCCACAGTAAGTAAAATAAATATTAGTGCTTCTCAGGTTATTATCAGAACAATAGAGTTGGAAGGGACCTTGGAGGTATTCTAATTCAACTCGCTGCTCCAGCAGGAGACCCTATAACATTTCAAACAAATGGCTGTGCAGTCTGTTTTTAAAAGCCTCCAGTGATAGAGCACCCATAACTTCTGAAGGCAAGAGGTTTCACTGGTTGGTCCTATCCTCAAGAAATTTCTCTTTAGTTCTAGGTTGTTTCTCTCCTCGGTTAGTTTCCAATCATTTCTTCTTGTCTTGCCTTCTGATGCTTTGGAAAACAGATTGACCCTGCACATTTCCTTTCTGTTAGCTTTTCAAATATTGGAACATTGCTGTCATGTGGCCCTTAGCCTTCTTTTCACTAGACTAGACAAACCCAATTCCTGCAACCATTCTTCGTATGTTTTAGCCCCCCAGCACCCTAATCATCTTTGTACCTATTCTCTGCACTCTTTCCAGAGTTTCAATATGTTTTTTATATTGTGGTATAACCAAAACGATGCAATATTCCAAGTGTAGTCTTACCAAAGCTTTATAAAGTGATACTAACCCTTCAGTGATCTTGATTATCCTCTGGTAATGTAGCCTAGGATTGCATTGGCTTTTTGGTGGCTGCTGCACATTGATGGCTCATATTTAATTGATTGTTCACTAGGGTGCCAAGATCCCTCTTACAGTTACTGTTATTGAGCCAAGTTTCACCTCATTCTAATCTGTACCTATACATTCATTTTTTCGTATCTATTGTAAAACCTTACTTATCTGTTATTTCAATTTGTGGAAATAGATATACACTTCAACATACGATTGTGCATTTTCACTTTGGAATCATGTGGACTTTTAATATTTAATATATGCCGGTATTTGTATACTTTCAAGACTGAATACTCAAGAATTTCCTCACAATTCAGACAGGTCAAATGTAAAGGATTAATTAAATTAATAACGATTTCAGAGCAACTTAATATGTTTGGACTTGAGAAAGTGAATGATTCCCAAATTGTTTACATCAGGGATGTCCAAACTTGTCAACTTTAAGACTTGTGGACT
>JAOYMU010000252.1:74256804-74267404 GCA_025802295.1 Psammodynastes pulverulentus | reverse complement strand
GATATATGAGACCCAGCATTTCCAGTGGATTATGACATTTATTTATTATTTTTAATCCTGCCTTTGTTGCTTTATAAATAATGCAAGACAACACATACACCTAATACTTCCTCCTCCTCCTCCTATTTTCTCCACAACAACCTTGTGAGGTGGGTTGGGCAGAGAGAGCGATGGGTGCAGTCACCCAGCCGGCTTTCATGCCTTATAGATGTCTGGAGTAAAATGATGATGGGTGTCCACTTATATTAGGATGCAAATATACACACACACATATAAATACACATACACATACACATACACACATACACATTCGGCCTTTCCACTAAGAATGTCAAGAAGGGTTAAATGGGGAATCCTTCATCTGTACAGCAACAATCCTGCAAGGTAGGTTGAGCTGAGAGCCAGTGACTAACCCAAAGTTAACTATTAAATTCTATGGCTCTTCTGTTCCCAATCCAGCACTTTAATCATTGCATCATTACAGCTCTACTTGAAGACCAACAACTTGGAATCTCCAAATTTCATAGAGAGATGGGTTTTGAAAATATGGAATATATTGCAAAGAAGAAATCAAACTTGAGAATATGATCTTCTTTGGTACTTAGTATTTCACTCAAGGGCCTGTTTGGAGGCTCTCCAAAGCTGAAGTCTGAGAATTTGGCAGGGATAATGGCTAGGCTCACAGCCAATTCTTTTAAAGCTCAGAGGTGTCTATTGGGGACTTTAAGTTCTGTTGTTATAATCTTACTTTATTTATTTTAACTGTAAACTATGTTAAATGATGAGCTGCTTAGAGAGTCCTTCTGAGGACAGAGGGTAGGCAGAGACATAAATTTGTTGTTGTTTGCTTACAGTGCACATTTCTGGGCAAGGATAAATAATGAATTCAGTAATATCCTCTCCAGCTAATTTTAAATATTGCACACTTTTGAAAGGTCCTTGGTGCTTTCTGAGCTTGGTTATTTTCTTGCAGGTTTCATTACCCAAACTAGGTAACAGCATCAATGCTAATCCATTGCACACTTTTATTAGCACAACTTGCAAAAATGGAATAGCTGCTGCATGTACTGTAAGACAAAACCCACAGCTCCAACTATCTCCAATTTTTAAAGAAGAAGCAATATTATGAATTAGGAAAAGGTAATTAATTCAGATTAACTCCAGCATGAAACGGAACCAATCAATATCTTGCAGGCTAATTGTCTCAAAATGCTGTTGAGAGAAGAAAAGAATCATAATTATTTCCTTCAAGAACTTGAAAATACCCTTTTCTCTTCTATTCAATCATGTCCAATTCCCTGCAGTTTACTTAGCAAGGTTTTTCAAAAGTGATTTGCCATTGCCTCCTTCCGAGAGCTGAGAGAAATGACTGGCCCAAGATCACCCAGCTGGCCAGGAAGAGCATTTAATTCTGTTGTCTCACTCATTCCAAGATTTATAAATTCATCCCTGTCTCTCCCAACCACTCTCATTCCTCATTTGCTCTGAGGAATTTGAACAGTTTATCTCCTGTCCAAGCAGCATCACAGAAAACACTCTGTGAATAGCCTCTGCTTATCACCACTTTTACATGGCTTCTCTAAGCAAATGTTTAGCCCTACTTGACTCAGGACGAGTGCTGTATTGATTATTAGCTTGAGAGAAACATCTGGTTTTCATTATAAATAGTAGTAGACCAAAAAGGGGGTATAGTACTGGGCAGTGCAGTCACTTAATAGTCATTAGGGCTATATACTACATATACATATATACCTATACCTGTGAAAATCTACGAAAACATATATATATATACACATACACATACACATACACATACACATACACATACACATACACATGTATATAAATGAGCGTATCCTGTAATTTTAGAAAGCAGAACATAAATGGATCTGCAGATCTGATTCCAGGAAGAAGAAAATATTGTATCTGCTTTGTATATTTATTTACTTTGGTCTTCTGAAATATTGTTTGTCAGAGATCTTAGGAGAGCTTGGATTATGGCAAGAACTTTTTTCTGGAAATCTCAGAAAACTTGAGTAAAGCTCATGGTCAAGATGGCCTCCTTAATTTTTTGCAAGCAACAAAGACCACTGACTGTGGATCAGATTTCTCCATCTGATGCTCTCCTCTTCTATTTGAATTATATGCCAGACACATCTGGAGGATGCTGAGGTGTAGAAAGTTACCATGAAGTATAAACTTCGCATTTTGTCTTTGGCCATTCATAAAATTTTGGCTGCATTATTATGCATAAGCATAGCAGGAATTATGAGTGTGAAGTTCATAGGTAACAGGGCCTAACTGAATATCCCCCTTGTTACTTACTGAATTCTCTATTTAACATGACATTTTAAGAAATTATTTTAATAAATATTAAATAGGAAGTTTTTGAAATAATCAGTATATATACCTCATTATCTACATTTCTAAAATGTTCATGTTCTCTAAAACATTTTTCCAGATGGTTCTCCAATCTAATTTTTAGGAACCTACTTTACACAAAAGGATGCTCTTGTAACAAGTGGACATTTGGACTACATGGCTGGTTGTATATTCCATTTCTTGCACTCCTGAACATCTATGCATGGAGCAAGTCCATGTATTAGCAGTTGCACACATGTAGTTTTCCATGCAACTAAGTTCCCAGCATGAACAAGACCTCTAGTCATATTGTAATTGAGTAGCTCCCCTTCAGATACCCACATGCTAAAACATGCACACTGGGGTTTATATCAGAGACACAACTTTGCTGGTCATTCCTTATGTGATTAGTCCTTCAGTTAAGATGAGGGGGAAATATGCATTACATAAGCTGCTGCAGGAGAAAATATATGACTTTTATGACTTATATCTGAAGCCGAGGATATGGCTATAAGCTGCCAAAGCTGCCACAGTCAGTTCTCATCTTGGCAAAAATCAGTAGGCCAAACAGGTGTACAATAAATGGAAAAGAAAACTGGAATTCAAAGTAGATACCCTTGTCTTAGGTTTTAAACATGAAATACAAGCACTGCTACTCATGGCTTTGCACCAATTTAGTATCAGATCCAACAGCATTATCCCTGTTCAACAACTAAATTGATTTCTTTCCAGCCTAACTGCAGTGTAGTCAAAACTTTTAAGTCCCAGTTTCCAGCAGAAACACTAGAGCTCTGTGAAATTTGGAAATTGACATCTTCCCATTAGTTGTGAAACAGTTTAAGCAATGTTCTAGCAACATTTCATTCCATATGGTAAATACAGTTTGCATATACATGCAAAGTGGTGCTACTAAATACCTACTTTGGTGCCCTTCATGCTTCCAGCACCATGTACCTTTCTCCCTTTATTATTTATTTATTTTCCATCTTTATCTTCACAAATAACTCAAGGTGGCAAACATATCCAACTTCTGTTCCTCCTCTGGTTTTAGATGGTGATGATGATATGATAAAAATGCACAAATAAATTACTACAAACCAGAGCACTATCCAGCTCTGAGCCATATGTGAGTCCCAAAGGTAAAGAGCATTCTGGGAACCAGTTTGACCACTGTTAAATAGCTCTTTTTTGTAATTGAAACAGTTTTACATTTTCCATTTTCTCCCCCCCCCCCACTCCTCCCCCCTCCTTCCCAGATCAAATACAGGGTATAACATAACAATCAGAAACTAACTTAGTCTAAACATTTATAAAACTCAACATTTCTTAATTCTTCAGTTCTTCTAAAACTTGTTTCTAATATTTACTTTAATTATATTCTATCCATCTAATTTTCCACCTAAGTAATTTGAATTTCAACCTAATTTAAACAAATATAACATTCAGCATTCAAATACATAAATATATAACATCCTAATAGTCAAGTCTATAACACTTTATACATTCAAATACTTGTGACTTAATTCTTAACCAAAATACTATTTCATAATATATCTTCTCAATTAATTTATATTAATGTTTCTTCCAAATACACAGTAATGAATTTATCATTATATAACTCTTAAACTCTAATCTCCTTTTCCAGTTAATAATAAGTAACAGTACAACAACCTTATAACATCTTTTAATAAGTTTTATCTAACTTAACTAAAAATAAATTTACTGCTTCATAATGTTTCTTCTCAATTAATTTTCCATTTGCTCCAAATGTTAATAGCTCTTTTTTGACTGGCCATAGTCACCATGAAAGTCATTTTGTGCCTTTTGTATCATCTCACTTTTCTTGCTGATCGGCCTCCCCCTACAACATAGTTGACCCTATTAGCTTTCCAGAAGGCCATGAAGTTTTGGGTTTTCCCCCAGGCAGTGGACCCAGGATGCTAGTAAAGCTCTGATGTGAGTGCAAGTGCATTTTTTGTAGATGAGATTTCTTAGGGCCTCAATTTGCTACTTTTTAATTCCATGGATTATGATTTTATTTTCCATTTATCTATTTTCCATTTTATTCAACACCTAGAGTACCTTTGTAGAGGGACAACCACATTATTATACTAAATAAACAAGCAAGCATTTCATTGCAGCCAACTTCCCAATTATCAACATATTCTCATTCAAGGGAGGCTGCCTACCCACGGCTCCATATGACCAGTAATAAGATTTATAAAAATAAACTACTCAAAGCCACAGGTCCAGTAGCACTTACATACCTAACCAATGACAGGAGCCAAAGCATGTCTGTCTTCGGCTCCTCCAGATTATTTTGAAAAAGAAGAGGCAGGATTGCTCCCTTTTGACTGATGGCCAGACCAGACCAGATTCCACATTTCTATAATGATGTTGATTTCATGGAATTTGTGTGTTTTTATCTTGACTTGTGGAGGTTGTGATATATACCACTCTTGTTTATGATTAGAACAGCTTATAACTGGTAGATAACAGTCTTCCTGGGAGGCAGGGGATGTAAACTTTAAGTAGCTTTTCCACTCCTCAGTGATGATTTTCAGAAAGTGCTCCTTCAGTTCTGCCTTCCCAGCTCAACTTCCAAAGATCTAGACACTGAAACATTGGTTATGTTTATTTGTTTTATCCATATTGAATCAAATGTTCTCACTTCTTCAAAGTTTTCTCATGTATCTCTTGTTTTGGTGTGTTAACTATTTCCTTTATCACAATTGTAGTTAACACAAACATAGATGTTCCTCTCTTATTGCTAAAAATAGACATGGCATTGCATATCACCTTTTAAAAAAGAATAGATTACCATTTACCTTTCACTGTTCAGATATTTCAGTAACCAGAATAAATATTAAGTAAAGTCATATTCATTTGTTAGACGGAGGGAGGGAAAAAATATTTAGAGATGCTGTTTAAAAGCACAGTACAATATCCAATCTTTGGGATGGAACAAGTTCTTTGCATCACTCTTCAAACAAACAGATGATATTAATAAATTGCTGCTCTGGCCTGAATCTATATCTGTAAAAGGGGCTTCAATCTGTTGCTGTAGTATCAACTATTCTGGATGAACAAAATTGTCCAACATCTACATGTTTAGTCACATGTAGAGCCAACTTCTACATGATGTTTAACCACAGGCTTGAGCCAACTAATGAGGCAGCACAGGACAGGCAGTTTTACCAAACTGGTCAAAGGCATTTATCTTCCTCCTTAAGAGCAACTGCCCTAGATCTGCCCTTCAAGCCAAAGCCTTCAAACTGGGGGTTCAGTGCTGTTTATTGCTCTCGCTGTGTGCGGCCTGAATAGACAAACAAGAACAGGCGAAGACAATCCTCATTGACAGGAGAAGTTGTGAACATTCCAGGCCTCCATTTTAACAGCATGAACCTTTGCTCTTGTCAACACAAGCAACCTAATAATGTTGGAGAGCTACACAAGGAATGATAGTTGGGGGGAGGGTTGGTCTTCTATCTAAACGGTGAAGGGGCTTATCTCTTAACAGCCTAAAACATACTGAGGGCTAGATAAAGAGTTGGAGTGACACTTGTAAGGGATAAATTCAGGAAAGACCAGTTGGATCTTGGATAAATGAGGTTCAAAAACAGACTTCAGTTGCTATAGCAGTGTTTTCATTTCACCAATTTTTGCATACAATCTCAAAAAAAGGTGTTTTCCAGCATTAATTTTTTAAAGCTTCTTTCTCTTTCTTATTTACAAAATGAAATGGCTCTGAAGGATGGCATTTATCAGGCCTAAATAGCTTCATTTAGTTGAGGTAAAAATTTACAACAAAATAATATCATAAAGCAAAAGAAGGGAAAGATTCAAAACCAAACTGATTTTTCAATTTGGAGTAAAGCCACTTTAGCATCATACTTTCATACAACCAGAGTACTATGTGAATCAGCTGTATAACATGGCCAGTGGTACAAAAAATTGTTGAGATTTTTATGAAGAATGACTAAGAAGATACTCCGCAGTCTTTCTGCTGTCAAATATTATTTATCAGGATGAGAGAGGACTTGGTTGCCTTCCATTTTCATTTTATTTATTTAATTGTAACAACAGCAATTCCCCAGTCCAGATCAAGATCACTGTCCTCATAATGGATGGAGCCTAATATTTTATATAGGACTAACAGAGATGCAATGGAATAATTTTTTTAATGTAATTTTTGTTATTTGAAAAAGACCTCTTTGGAGCTCATTTTTAAAAAAATATTTGTATGTATGTGCACACCATTTACAACAAGGGTTGGGGGAAAATAATAGCTATCTCCACTCTATGTGTGTAGGCACCAACCCAGATTGGGTTATTGTTGTTTTTTTTTTAAATCAGGAAAAAGGTCCAAGTGCACGGCTGTTAAATCTCTGGTTGTTACGGGCATAAACCATGTGACAACTCAATTTTGTATATTTTAAGTATAAAGGAATTTTAATCAACTGTGGATGACCTTGAAAATGCTAAGCAAGATCAGACAGACTAGTACTTGGATGGGAAACCACGAAGGAATACTGGTGGGACTGATGACTAGGCTGGAAATACCCACTCCCCATACACACAAAAGGCAATGGGAAACTACTTCTACACTGTTTCCAAGCAAAGAACACAGTCACAAGAATTGAGCTTAATTAAAGAGAAATTTTATTTTTTGTTTCTGTATCATTGTCATTAAATTGTGATACTTTATTCTTCATGATTTTGAAATTCTTAACTGAATCAAGAATGGTATAAAATATTTTGAATAAGATAAGAAACAGCTATAAAATTAATTATGTAAATAATTTGGAATGTGGAACTTGCAGAGGGTTCTAAAAATGGAATTAAACCAATGTATGATCACACAATCTAAAGGAAAGGACAAATAAGCCCAAGGCGCATGGAACAATAGATCAAAAAGCAAAAGTAGATAACATTACTTTTATTGAGATTGGCTATAATAACAGAACATTACAAGTTGTACTTCATCCTATTACTTCAATGAATTAGGGAGGTGTCTGTGTGAATCTCTTCTGAATACTTTCTATTTTCTTATTTACAATTTGTATTATTCCTTGTTGTTCTGTCAATGGAGCTTGCATATCTCTGTTAAGGTCACCTACCTTACTCTCTGCGCCTGTCACTCAGGTCGTGATTCTAATCAGACAAAACTTCTCATTAGTGTTATCCCAGTTCCCATATATTCCAGATCCATAGTTGCTTAAAGCAGGGATTTCCAACTTTGGCAACTTTAAGACTTGTGGATTTCAACTTCAGAGTTGAAGTCTACAAGTCTTAAAGTTGCCAAGGTTGGAGACCCCTGGCTTAAAGGAAAGTCAGTGTTAGCAATGATTGTCTGCAGCTGATACCACTCTGGAATACACCAAATGGTATTGGTACAGACGAAAAAAAAATAAAGAAATAAAAAGAGTAGAAGATAGAGTTGCATGAAACTCCTTATTGGAGAAGCAGTAGTAAAATTGAACTGCTTTCATTGTTGACAGGGCCAGCAACACACAGCTCGCAGAATTAGGCTTTTCTTTCCCAGTTGAATTGACCAGAGCAACAATTCTTTTTAAAAAGACATCTCTAAATATTTTTCAAAAGACTTGCTAAGTATATGTTTAAAAACAGAGCTAATGCTAAACCCATATATTTAAAGTGCTCACATACTACCTAGTCAGGCATCCTTGTCAAGTGACATGTGTGTTGACCCGGTGTCTGTCTCCCTAGCATCCTAAGTGGATGGCTAAACAGGATAGATCCCAATGACCAGATAGTAGGGAATGTGCCTACAACATCTTAAAGTGACCATAACTACATTATCACCAATGCTATTAATAAGACATTGTAGGCTATTCATAGTGGAAGTCTGTTTGGAGATTTTAGGGGAAGGAAGACGGGAGAAAATACTTCTTTAGAACAGCTACTAAATACAAATTTAGTACAATGGTCTGAAGATGAGACAAAGGTAACATCATGAAGATATGTTCTTCAAAAATATTAGCAAGGTATTTTCATGGGATTTGAACCACCGGGAATGAAATGGGATCAAATCTGCAGTTCCTGGGTGCCCTCTGTTCTGACCTGCTCAATATAATTTTTTAAATCCCATCTAGTTTTTACTTCTGCTGCTGCTGGATGTGCATGTTGCTGCTTCTATCTGGCTATAATAATAGGAACACAGGTAAGAAGCTGAGTCTCTTTTTCTGAGAACCGGGATGTTACTATACCTGTATTCTAGGGCTCAGAGACATGAAAATACTGAAGAATCCCAAGAAACCTGCTAATCTGATTTATTGCAAGTAGATTGACTTCCTGATTCAATTATCACATTCTCTGTGCTGAAGGAGATAGATTTGAAAACAAATTTCTAGTAATCAAGTCATAGCAAGACAAAATCAATAATCTTGAATGGCCCAGCTTGTCACGCTAACACATTTCACTTTACATAATATTTTTTATTGAAATAGTAGCTCTGGAATCTTTAAAAACATGCAATAAATGCAAACGATTACTCAACTTTTTTTTTTAATAATTCAAGCATATGCCCAAAGAGCCCCAGTCAGAGAGTAAAGAAACTATCCATCATATTGTAAATATCACTGAAATGTTGACTAATTTGTTGGATACACTGTTACTTAATAATTAACTCACACACCTACAGAAAGCAAAGCTTGAATTTAAATGTTTGTACCTATGAGTGTTTTGATTCCATCAGATTATACCATCAGACCATAAGAATCACATAAATCACAGCATTATCATCCTTTCAGAGAGGCATCTGAGGAAAAAAAAGAGACTAAAATTATTTTTACAGTCACAGAGATTGCTGGAATTATGCTTAGAGCCAATTTAGTGAAGGAATAAGATGATATTTTTCAAAACTGACATATATATTTGGCAGATATGAGAACCCCTGTGGCCAAATAGTTTGAAAACTGACTCCGTTATTTAGTTATCTGGATTACTTGACTCCTTTCTGAAAATATAGGTAGACTATAAACAAAATTCAATATCACTCACAGATGGGGGGATTGGTTATTTGGAAGAATTTCCTATGCATTTAAAATAAAGAAGGGTAGGAAAGGTAGCATACAGTTAATCCTTGACTTGCAACCACAACTGAGCCCAACATTTATGTTGCTAAGCAAGACAGTTGTTAAGTGAGTTTTGCCCCATTTTTACAACCTTTCTTGCCACAGTTGTGAGGTGAATCCCTGCCGCTGTCAAGCTAGTAACATGGTTGTTAAAGGAATCTGGCTTTTCAATTGACTTTGCTTATTAGAAGATCACAAAAGCAGATTGCATGACCCAAGGACACTGCAACCATCATATGAATCAGTTGCCAAGCATCTGAATTTTGATCATGTGACCATGGGGATGCTGTAATGGTCGTAAGTGTGAAACATGGTCATAAGTCACTTTTTTCAGTGCTGTTGTAAACTTCATTCACTAAATGAAGGATTGCAAGAAGAAGACTATCTGTACAGGCCACATAAAGGTTATAACTCTCATTTTTCTCTATTTTTGAAGCTCCCAGAGCCGTACAAAATAATGATGTTCAAAATAGCTGGCAAGTTGTCAAATCACAACAAGCAACTTTTTAATTTCAGCACACATTTTACTCTAGTGGGCTTAGAGCATCTATTTTATTGTAGACTCCTTATCTAATTCGTAAGAGGCTAAATATTCACCAAATTCTTCCTGTCTTTGTCCTATTGGGGAATACTAATAACAGCATTAGATCTATCTTGTCAAAACAGCATATATTTTCCAAGCAGACCTGAGTGGTGGACCTATTCTTTTAGCCTTTGGGGCTGTAATCTCAGTGTTTTCCCTTAAAAAAATTAGAAGATTAACAAGAAAAAAGTAAAGAGAAAAAGAATAACTTTTACATTTGTTAGACATCAACCAAACTACATTTACTGATCATTCTTGAAACTAAATCTTATTAATAAAATGTTATTAGTAAAAATATTCTTAAGAATAAAAAAATGAGGAAAGAGAAACTAAACTGGCAACTAGTGACATCATATAGAGAGTTTGGAAAAATAACAATCAGACCTTGTTCAAACAGTTGCCAAACTTAAGTTAGAACGGTGCCTGTACAATTTTTTCCCCCATGCAAAATATCTAAATTGTTTTAATTGTGTGTTGTGAAATATTTATTTATTTATTTATTTTGGGATTTATAACCCGCCCCCTCTCCCCACAGGGACTCGGGGCGGGTAACAACAAG
>JAOYMU010000252.1:74241957-74253470 GCA_025802295.1 Psammodynastes pulverulentus | reverse complement strand
AGGGAGGTAGGGAGGGGGCGGGGGGTGAAAATTTGTCTAAAAAATTGTACCAATAAAACTTTTTCAATAGAAAAAAAGAGAATAACTGGAAATCTTCTCCTAGGTGCGTCCGAGGAACTGAAGGCCTTAGGAAAACAAACAAACAAACAAAAAGATAGATTACCACATTGAGTCTAATATGGTTTCCTCTCTTCTACCTGTCATCCTCTGCCTTTTTAATGCTGGCTCTTGGGAAGGTGGGGTGGGGAAAATGGAGTAAAAATATATAATTTGTACACATTGCACTATGCGTGATTCATTATGTTACACAGTTCTTCAATATCATCTTTTTCAAAAGTTCAGGTAATAATCCTATTAAAATGAAGGATGAAAAATGAGCAGGAATATCTGCCCTCTCCTTATCACATGATTGCACATGAAAATAATGCCAAATGGAACTTTTTAAAATAACTGAGTTAGGATATATAAAATTTGCTTATAGTAGATTTGTTTAGCTCTCTCCACGTGTTATGGGAGCCCTCATGTATTGTACATGCTTACATTTTCCCCAATTCTCACCAAACCAGTAAAGCTTTTCAGCAACAGATTCCTCAGGATATTTACTCAGAAGTAAATCCTTCTGTGGCTATGAAGCTTATTCTCTAATAAGGGGGTTTATCCTTAAAAGTTCAACTAAATTAAAACTTATTTATTTTTGTTATTTATTTTTATTTTATGTATTTGTTATGTATTTTTCATTGCATTTGTATGCATTTACAAATGTTAAGTCTTTCTGAATCCTGATGCCTACTTGAAACCTGAGAATTGCTTTGTCTCTTGAAAAGACCTGGTTGGAAAAGGCTGTTCAAGTCAAAACTTGCCTTGATAGGACATTTATGTGTGTATACACATATTTATATAAAAGAATCCCCTAAAACACAATGGTTCCTTTGGTGAGACCCAGGTGATGATCCATTTAAGCAGACAATATTGCTTACTGGAGTGGAGTCTGGGGAACATAGTTTGTTAGACAGCCATGCTTTATGGCCTTCTAATGAACTCCAACTTGTAGAGCAACTCCCTAAAATTGTCTCTTTTTAAGATTAATTTGCCTTTTTCTCCCCTCTAGGAAGACTTGTTGTTGATAGGGAGTGTTCAGTGCTGAATGAGTAAAAAGTACTAATGCATGTTCTTTTGGAGAAAGAGATAACCCTTGTGTAAACACGTTAGGATACTTTAAGAAACAAAACAAAGGAAAAAAAGACTGGTGTTTTTTGATGTAAATGAAAATTTCAAGGCATAGGTATATGATACACTTCCTATTTATGCAGGCTGTAAGACCATGGTCAATTAAAAAAGTGATTGTAATAATAAAGTGAGAGTAGGACCCCAAATTTCTCATGATCCAAGCTATTTTAGTTTGCATGGACAACTGACATAGACTATTTCTGCTAAAGGAGCAAGTTAATTTCAGAAAGACACAGATTTAACCTAAATATTCAAAAAATAAAGTTATATTAGCTACCATTACTCAGCCTAACATATCTCAAGAGATTTGTGATGTTATTACAAATGTAATAGCATTTGTGGCTGGTATTAACCTATGAGTCAAAGAGAATTGGTAAGGTTAGAAAATGATTTGGAAACAGTCTACAAACACATTTTTATACACATTTCTAATTATAGACAGGCATATTTTTGTAATCATTTTATCCTAATCTAAAAAGTACATAGTAATTATAGACACTGGAAATCACTGATTGTATTCACAACAAATACAACGGCCAAACTATTTAGTGTCAACCCAACAGTCCTATGAATTGTGAACTCTGCTTAAGATATGTGGGCCTATTGATACCTAAAAATTAAAGAGATAGATAAATAAAGGGAACATTTGCATTACTGCAGGGAACGGTCTAATATGTGTGTTTGTCCCACTGCGTAAAGAGCACTATTCAAAAATATGGCATTGTTGAGATTTTCCAGTCCATTGCTAGCAAAATGCCAGAGGAGAAGATCATGTAAAGGGCAAAACCCAGCCTCGTAATTATATAAAATATTGTTATATTTTCTGTCTAATAAGTAGAAGTTTCGTAACTCCCCTGATTAAACAGATTATCCTTCTTCACAAAGTCAGTGTGATTTATGCTGAAAGTGATTTGGACATACTTTCCTGCCGCTATAGAGATTTCATAATTCCTAGTGTATGTCTGGAAAATCTCCCGACGTCCTGCGTCTAAACCAAATTAATGTCTTCCAGAATGACCTAGGGAATTAATGAGGTTTTCCCTCTCAATTCTGCCTATGCAGGTCAAGTAAATCATTTTCTGGCCCTTAGTCCATTTCTAACCCCCCTCCACCGCCTCTGTCTTTCTGACTCCATGTACAACGATAACAAAGTTGCAGATGCCTTTGAAATACGGCATCACTGACACTCTCCCTCCATCTGTTGGGACATATTTTAGACTCTTCTCTGCCTGCTGTAAACTCTGCCTTTAATGGAGTCAGTAATTGCTGATAAATGGGGTATCCATGAAGTCAGTGTACTGTAGCTTTCCCCATTCTTTTCTGCTGATGTGTGCTATTTAAATCTGCCTCCCATTTGTTAAAATGAAATCTCTTTCATTCCAGTGCTAGGGGTTTTATTTTTTTGGCTTTAAACTTTGAATGTTTAACGCAGGGTAAAATGAGATACTGAAAGAGCATCATTTGCCAATAAACAAATTATCTACAATTCCCCATGTGACACTTCCTGAATAAAGAAAATGTGAAGCATCTTGAAGGCATGCTCACTCATTTCCTGTATTATTCTTATGCATACAGTTTAAAAAAAATCCCATCATAAATATTTTATCACAACTGTAACATTTTTGGGCTATTTCAGATGAGCTATCCAAAAATACATTCTGCTTCCAATTTGGTAGAGAAGTAAAAATAGCCCACATTTCAGAGCCATTTTGTTTTCTAAGTTATACAATATGATTTCTTATGTTTTGATTAACTCTTTTGCACTCCCTATTGTACCAGAAGTTACACACACACACACACACACACACACACACACACACACACATACGGACCTGAAAAAGTTCTCAAAGTCCCTTTTACTCAATGATTCTCAAACTGATTTACAAGGAATTAAGACAGGGTTGGCATAGGAGTTAGTTTTGGATTTTTGAGTATTACTAAACTTATAAATAAACTCTGTTGACTTTCTTTGTTTAGACAAAAGGGTTCTGTGTCATTACTGTATTCTTTAAATTAAAATTGGTGTTACAGATTGCAATTTTGAAATGAGGTTTTTCAAAAATTGCATACAGTACCTACTTTTCCAAAATGTTTACATTTATCTGTCAAAATCCATTATCCTGACAAGAATAATGATAGGATTTTGGAATTTGCTTAAATTAAAGCATAAGGAATTTTGAACTGGGTTTTTAGTGCAATCAAAGGAGATAAAACTCATTTTTGCATGATGTAACAATTGACATCTACCGATTGTGTGAAAAAGTTTGTAAATATTGATAACCTATTGATTCTTCCTGTTGATAGTTGACTTTAGTTTCCATTAAAAATATCGTATTTGTAAGCCTCTGCCATTCTGATAATGTAGTGTGTTTTCTTTAAGGCATTTGTAGAAATGTACAACTTAATGAAATTCAGTATTTTAGACATTCTTTTCATTTATAGTCTTTCAACACTGAAAAAAGTTTTATTTAGTGCTGTAAGCAAAAAAATACTATCTAGTGATAGTATTAATAAAAGAGAATTTTGATATTTTAAAGTTGGTGAACCTCTGGTTTAAGAGAAAGTTTGTTCTAACCAAGTCTTGCTTCTTGATACGTCTGAGACTGAGAGATTATTAAATAACTCCTATCTTGGTGAATAGACCAGAATAATAAAAGGTGACTCATTCTTTTATCTTCCATTAGTAATGGAAAAAAACAAACAGATGAGCTAATTCTGATGGTTTGGAAATGACACAGAGGGATTTTCCCCTTTATCGAGTTATATGCTATCCGTGCCTTCTTACATTAGTGGAAAGCAATATTGGCATGAAATGTCCACATTGCTGATTCATATCCTGCCTTTTTTATTTGTTCTCCCAGTCATTGGAAATTTCTCTGCTAGTGATTTATAGGCTGCAGCCAGATGGCTATATTATTTTGCAGTCCACCAGGCTTTAACAGTTGAGCCCTATGTTACCTCAGCAATGAAGCTATGAGAGATACTGTTCTTATAGTTTTAATGAAGACATAATTAAGAAAAGCAATTGGTGTGGGTCCCATGGATTCCTTTCTCTTCCCCTATTATCACCTATTAGTAGGAAACCATATAGGATGAGGCTAAGATCGGGAGGAAGCAATTTTTGGCTGATGGGTAGACGTATGGATTTAAGACCATCCTCCCTGTGCCCACGATTCTTCAAATATGGCAATTTTAAGATGTGTGAACAACTCCCCAAACTCCTCAACCAGTATGGCGTGCCAAATTTAAAAACACTGAACTAAAGGATGGGAAAGCTTGTTATTAGCTCAAAAAATTGCCGACAGAAACTAGTCCCAAGGTGCTTTTATAAGAGACAACTAGACTTTCTGGTTTTTCTTTGAAGACATTTTGCTTCTCATCCAAGAAGCTTCTTCAACTCTGAGGTGAAAAACCTTCTTGGATGAGAAGTAAAACGGCTTCAAAGAAAAACCAGAAAGTCGAAAAAGCACCTTTAAGACAACCATGACCTAGATGATTGAGAATCTCCATAGATAGAAGCTAGTGTGTGTGTAAGCATGGTGAAAATAAAGAAATATTATATCCCCACATGTACCCCCACTATTTATTAACTTTTTGGTGGGGAACTTCTTTGTTTTTGCTTACTTCTTTCCCTCCCTACGTTTGAACTGCATTTTTGCAAACCATTACTCCAATGGCAAATTTATTCACCATGTGGGTGTGAGTGTGAAATTCTAGAAATATATGCTTTTTTCCCCCAGTGTGGAATGTCAATGAGGTCATTTTTGTCACTCTCTAATGATGGTAACACTAGTGGTGGATCACTGGATAACATTCTTTGTTCCCTATTAGTCAGCTGGAGTTTGCATATGGTCTCTATGTTTTGAGGCCAGCAGAAATAAAGATAATACAGTCTTCTATTCAAAGTGTTTTCTCACTGATTGGATGGTAGACACTTTAATAAATTTGGACTGATGTTTTTTAACTTCTTTATCATCAATTATCTTAACATGGGGTAAACAGTGAGCAGATGATGTTTGTAGTTAATATTCAATTGCTCAGGCTGAGGAAAACTAAAGTGACTGAAGAGCTTCAAGAAGATCTGTTTAAATTTAGTGGATGGTCAATTCAATGGCAAATGGAATGAAATTTCAGTAAGCATAAAGTGATCTATAATGTGACAAAGAAATAAGTTCATGTTCACATTGATGCGATCTGAGGAAAAAAATCTTGGCGTCATAGTGGAAAGCTTAATTTTGACTCAATGTGAACCAGCTGTGAAAAAGAAACATTTTATATTTGGGAACATTAGGAAAGAAACACAACATAACAACAAGAGCAACCAAAACAACAACATCCTAACTTTACAGTGCCCTTATAAAACACTATAACAAGAGCTAGAGAAAGTACAGAAGAGGATGACTAAAATATTTAGGTGACTCAAACATCTTCCTTATTAAAAAGGCTTTGTTATTGTTAGTTGCGAAGTCGTGTCCAACCCATCGTGACCCATGGACAACTTATTAAAAAGACTAGGATGCTTCAAATTCTTTAGCTTAGGGAAAAAAGTGATTGAGAACTGGACTTTGTAGAAACAGAATAGAAAGTATTGATACTTTGAACTTTGGCATTAGAGAAGACTCCTCAGAATACAATGGATAGCCCAGAAAACAAAGGATAATTGAACAAATGAACCCTCAAGTTCTCACTTGAGGCACAAATGATCAGCTTAAATTATTCTAATTTGCATACATTATGCGAAGGGCTAGCTCTCTAGAGAAGGCTATAACTGGTGAAGGTAGAAGGAAACAAATGAAGAGGATGACCACCAGGAAGGTGGATGGACTTAATGGTGATGGTGCATGGTTGGAAGACCTGAAGGATCTGGTTTAAAAAGAGAGCCACCTGGAGAAAATCTATCTTTGGGATCCCTTTGTGGCTTTGACAGCAATTTGATGTCATATAGTCAATTGGTTAATCAATCAGGGCATGACTGAGATGTATAAAATAATGCATGGATTATCTTCTTCCTTTGCTATAATTCTAGGACCTAAGACCTGGGAAGAGCTAAGATGCAAGTTGGGTGGATATTTGGACCATGTAAAATAAAGTACTTCACACAACACAAAATTATGGAATTTATTACCACAAAATGTGTTGATAGCTAATAATGTGGACAGAGTCTAGATATATTTACAGAGAATAGAAGTGAGAATCGTTGGTACTTCTAGGTTCAAATATTAGTTGTAGAAAAAAAATGGTTGGAGAGGGACACTCAGCTTGACACAGGTATTCTCTGTGTATTCTTTGGAATGCTATATCCTGTGGCTTCTACCCTGCTGACATTTTGTAAATCCTTGAAGACCTGGATATTCCCTTTGCCAGGGAGTCTAAAGTTGACTTAGCTCATCACTGTAATTTTTGTAGCATGAACGTTATATGGATTTGGTTAGAATATTCTCAAGTGCCATTATGCTGCTTTTACCTTGTGGTTTTTTGGGTGTGTTGATTTTTAATCATATAATTATTGCTCATTGTCCCATTTGCTAAGATGGGAAGCTATATTAATCAATATAATAGACAGAAATGGAGATTACCTCATGATGTATATTTTGTAACTTACCCTCCTCCGCAGATGCCTGTCTGCAACACTTCAGTCCTGCAATACACAAACCCAGCAGAGGACCCAAATTGGCAGCCAGACAGTTGGCCTGGAGGCTTAAAAATACAATAAAATAAAGAGGAAATAATATCTCACATTCCTGATCTTTCCCCCAGGCTTTATCAAGTCCCCCTAATTTTTTACTATGTAAAATTTGTAATGAAAATACACCAAGAGAATAAGGCAGGATATATCCTTCATAAAAACACAAGCAAAATAAAAATATTGCATTCCTGTAAGACCAAGTTACTACAAGAAGTTTTATATAAATATATAAATCTATATAAAATAAATAAATAAAATTCATTAATATAAATAAATAAATAAATAAATAAATAAATCAGAAAGTTTGATGTACTGTAGTTATTAAAGTGTTGAAAGAAACCAGGAGACTGTAACTTCTATGCCTCTGTTAGGCATGAAAACCAACTGGGTGACTTTGGGCCAATTATTCTCTCACAGCTCAATTCACCTCACACGATTGTTATTGAGGGAAAAACGAAGAATAGGAAGGATATTACATATGTTCACTACCTTGCCATTTTTTTATTTAAAAAGATGGGAGAAAACTGTAAATGAATGAATAAATAAATAAAAAATTGTTATTGTCTTTAAAAAAAATTCAAATACACATTTTTGACTGGGAATTTTAGGCTTGGGGGATGTTAAATAGTGAAGTACAAAACCTCAGGACATCTTTAAAAAAAACTTAGCACCTGTAAAGTTCCCCAAGGTGTGATAGGAAGAGGTAAGAAAGCAGGTGTTATCCCTGGAGGCTCCCCTTCTTCTGAACAGCTAAACATCTGAGGCAAGAGTTGATCTCATTCTCCTGTCCTGCTGAGAAGCTCATAAAAACTAGATTATTCCAGAAGGCCTTTAGACATGAGCGCTTAAATGTCCCCGATGCCATGAATGTTATATTCATTGTAATGAATTAGCCAAGAGTTTATGTTGCATTTTATTTTATATTATTGCGTTTGATTGCTATTATTATACTGGATGTGCAATGCTTAGAGTTACTATGACTAAAACACTAAATAAATATATGCATAAATAATCCACCAAATAACAAAATCTTATGACATAGGTAGGGTGAAAGACAGTGACTGACTCAGAGTCACCCAATGAACTTTGTAATCAAACACAGAAATAAACCTGGGGCTATCATCTGTCAGGCTTTTGGGCCTTATTTATTCAAGCTTCCTTTAAACCACTTTTATTTTTCACCAATAAGACCTGGTCTTTCTATAAGGTTTTTTTTATTGTTACTGCTTCGGGCCTTCAATAACTTTGGAACTAGAATGGGGTGAAAGGAAATCCAGTTCTTCAAAAGGCCTAAACAACCTTTTAGATAATCTTTTGATGAAGATTCACTTTTAGCACTTTGGGTAAAAGTACAATTTGCAGTGAGTTGGACAATGATGCAAAATTATTATGGTCATGTCTGATATATGAGAAAGGCTGGGTTTTTCATTTTCCAACTGTTCTGGACAGCTTGTCTTCTTGAAACTGTGGAAGGTGTATTTTAGGGACAATAATGTTTCTCATCCCAAAATAATGAAAAATTCACTTTTTGATTTTCAGCTCCCACATTGTGGATCTTTAGCGTGTAAGTGGCCTCAGAAAAGGGGCTTGCATCTGAACGTAATGGAAACAGGATACAGATCATGGTCTGTAATATTAGGTGTCATTTAGGAAGTGCTCTAAAATATAACATGGATCTAATATATATATCCATCTTGCATCTCTTATGGAGTCCTAAAAATTCAAGCAGAATTCTCACAAAGAGATACAAAGCAAGACAGATCCACATATCCCAATATTATCTCCTAATTTCTCATCAAAATTGCTCTACCCTGGTTCAAACAGTGTAAAACTCTCTGTGCATTAAGAAACAATCCTGTGAGGAAGTAACATATGACAAAGCATAGCAGTGCTGACAAGCAATGATATATGTGAACAGAGTGTTCCATTTTTTACCTGCTGTGTTAGGAAATGGCATATATCCAGGTGGACAAAACTTGATTAGACATTTTTCCTCCACACAGCTGCATCCATGGGGAGACATCATGGGGAAGGGTTCAAAATATCTGAACCAGGCCATATAACTGGCAGCTAAGTGTGTGAACAGATTTCTTGAATAACATTGTATATGAAGTGTCAGAGAAAGAGGCGTAAGAACTATTGGTCACTTCCTGAGTGTGCCTATTAATTAGGCTAGTCCACTATTTTCTACTCACACAAGTTAAGAGCTTTCCAGTGAGGAAGGTTTTTATTAGAATAAACCAAGGCATATCTCAAGGTATCTGTGCTAAAGTGTTTATTTAAGTTTAAATATAAATTATTTTTAACTTTTTAATTTTAACCAATTAAGTTCTTGCTGATGTGCCTATTGTATCTGCCATAAAATGGTGTGAAATTTGGGGTTCTTTTGGTTGATAATAAAGTATGGATGTAATGAGTGAGAGTTGTAAACCTGCTGTCAAAGTAAAGAAGCCACAAGCAAATAATTTTCCATTGCTACAAAGCCATGAGTAGTTGTTAATGGAAGGTATAATTGTCTCTATTTCAGTCTGTTGCTTTTTGTTTGGCCAAGGATTGACCCACATGCATTTGGTATATCATAATCATGACAAAGATCGTGAATCATATCCTTGTCTGTTCCTCCATGTGATGATATATTTTGACATGCAAACCAGAGAGGAAGAGTAATAGGAAGCTGGACAGCAATGAAAAGAACTGCCTACTGAGAAAAAAAAGCAATTCTAATCAATGTAAGTGTTGCCGGTTTCCTGCATACACAAAGTTTCCAATACTATGCTTTATTCATGGGTGTTAGGCCAGGCTTCTCCACTGAAACCCTTCAGATAAGCTATACGTAAATCCCCATGCAGATGAAGATTATTAAAATCCAACATATCTGGAAGGCTCCTCTGGGAAAGTTGAATTAGATAGTTATGAATGCCCATGGCATTGTATACCTACCCACTGGAG
This sequence comes from Psammodynastes pulverulentus, assembly GCA_025802295.1. Lineage (NCBI taxonomy): Eukaryota > Metazoa > Chordata > Lepidosauria > Squamata > Psammodynastidae > Psammodynastes > Psammodynastes pulverulentus. Next base: position 74,243,608 of record JAOYMU010000252.1, on the reverse strand, counting down.
GAAAGCAGGCATCTGTTGCAACATGTGTCCTGGAATTAGAGACAGAATTTTAACATAACCATAAATCATCATTTCACATAGGGGTTAAAATATCAATCCCAATGTATAGTTTTGAAAGACAGACAAATGCAATATGTATACAGTGAATGAACATTTCAGTTCTGAATCCTAGTGCTTCAATCTAACACTTCCACGTGCTGAGTTATATTTACTTTCTCCACATTGGCAACTCAGAGCATCATTTCTCTTTTTGAAGCCATCTTGGCATGGGCTTGGCCGGCCTGTGAAAGCCACTGAAGCCGTACATGTGGAGACTTCATCTTCAGTTGCCTAATGGATTCCGAAGACAGCCTGAATATTCATCATTTCTCTTTTTATGAGTGCCTGGACAATTGGACTCCAATGTTAAACACTGTTGTAAATTAAGGAAAAGCACTGAGCAAAGACCAATTTATCTGCTTTTCAAGGCTCCCCCTCTTTCACCCGTTTTTCGCAATGCTGAAGTGCCTATAATCTTCGTGAATACGAGGCATTGTTTCAGTTCCACTGAGGCGGAATTGTTTGTGCATCCCTAAAGACTGTGCTATGTCTGAACTGAGACTGCTCATTTTAAACAAATGTGCACTTACCATACGTCTCCGGAACTCCCTTCCTGAAAAAGTTAGCACTGACCTTCTTGGAGCTAATGCTAAACACATGCAGGATTCTATGCTCTTTGATGGGGAATTATAATTATTAGCTCCATATTAGGAAACATAATGTTCTTTTCATCATTTTCAGTTTTATATTGGCCACTCTGAAAGAACCTTGTGGGATCCACAGGTATTTCCTGACATTAAAGGTAATGACATATTGTGTTCACATGAGAAATCCACAAATGTTCAGTTTTTATGATATTTCAATTTGTCTAAATTTGCCAACTTGCAGATTTATTAGCCTAGCAGCTGATGACAAGAACTGGATTGGAAAGAGAAAAATATTATTTTCAGTAATAATAAAATATGACCAGAACACATCAAAATGTTTCAAATATATTTTTACACTGAAAATCATTACTATCCACCCCAAGAACATATATGGAAATATCCTTTTTGTTTGTTCATCACTGCAACAGTCCTGAGAAATAAGTTCTATTTGGTATATTGTTGAGAGTATACTTGTGCTTTGAACCAAATAATTCTTTTTGTCCCATTTTTCAACCAGAAGATATTCAAACTGGCTTGCAGAATGACTGAGAAATACAATACTTTTAGAAGCACTTCAAGAAAAATCAAGAGATAATAATACTAATAAATTCCCAGTGAGGTATTATTTTGATTTGGTTGTGGGGCTTGCATGCTCCGAGGAGGATGACAGCTAAGCCAGAGCTTCATACTGGACAGGTCTCAACAAAAGAATGAAAAGTGCCAAGTGAATGGTAATTAAAGATAAAGAGGATATGGATTATTATATGACATGTGATTTATTTTATAAGAGGTTGGAAGATAGAAGGAGAAATTAAGGAAAGAGAAGAAGAAAAGGATGAAAAGGATTAAAATGATTGAAATATATAGATTATAGTAAAAGATGTTGAGAATAGAATCATGGATACTATGGTAAAAAATATTTAATTATAAATTGTATGCACAAAATATATGTATGTACCCAGCTG
>JAOYMU010000252.1:74222051-74232821 GCA_025802295.1 Psammodynastes pulverulentus | reverse complement strand
ATTCTTCATTCTAATAAGAGTTAGTTCAGGGAATTGTTTTTCTTTTTTCTGTTTTCATTAGGAATGGGCGTAAGCAGGGGGGGGTCTGTGAGATATGGTAAAAAATTCAAGATAGTGGTTCACTCAAGGTGGTGCTTCAATCATACAATTGTGGCCATTATTTTGTCTTTTTTTGCCCTCACTCTATGGGCATCAATGGGCAAGCAATCAGGTTTTTGCTACCTGTTTTGTTTTTCAATATAACCATGAATGTATCTTTTATAAATAGAGGTGAGTGAATTCATGAATTTTTTTACAATTCTTCATTATTCTCTCTTTCTCTCTCCTTGTGTTTACGTGCTATCTGCATGAACAATTTTGAGTACATCACACAATCAAAGGAAATTCTTAAATAATGCATAAATACATAAAAGAAAGAATGCAGAAAACCACTATTGTCTAATTAAACCTCTTCACCACACTGTTCAGAAGAAAACTATCTTTGCTAGTTTTAAAAGGATGTGAGGTCCTAGTCTTTTATCTCAACCTAAAATTTATTTTGTTAGTTTTCCACACCAGTTTATTTAAAATAAAGGTCTGCCTAAAAACAATTTACATTTCTTCTAATATAAATTATATGTGAATGTTTTCTTAACCCATAGATTTTATGCCGAGATTCCCTGGGCGGCCATATAATGGTTTAAATCATTACTGTGTGATGTTTGTGAACAATTCTTACAGTAACTTATGCATTTTGTAAATACTTTTCTTGGCTATCTTTATTTTGTTTAGTAATTTTGACAAGAGTGTTGTATTTATATTTATCACAATTACTTATGTGCTGTCTATTCAAAGAAGTCTTGGTAGGCTTAAACCTACTACTTTAAAAAATATTCATAAAAAGATAAAATTTGTGATCTTTAAAAACCTATTATTAGGTTTCCAAATTCAGGAGAATTTTATTTTTAGCTCTTTTAATGCTCTCCCCACTGCTGTCCTGAAAGGGAAATATAGGAAAACCCCTTAGGAAACCCAATAATGCCCCATAGAAACCACAGCTCATGTTCTTCGGTCCTACCAGTTCTACTGGATCAGCTGATTACTGGTGAGCATTTATCCCTCCTACCAATGGTTTATTTAGTGGGTTGTGAAGGGGTTCTGTTTTCATACTGACATCCAACTGACACCCTGGCAAAAAGATTTAGCTGCTATATGTGCTATTGGCAAAAATAAGGTTAGGTTTCTGCTTTGTAGAATCTTTCAACACGCAGTGGGAGTTCCTGAGTTGTAACTGAGCATTGATATCACATGGTAGTTTAAAGATTCCTCCTTGCTTTTAAGAAACAGAAATGGTTACAAATATTTTTTCTAGTTGCATAACTTTATTTGAGAAAAACTTGGTGACTCAAAATGAGGCAGGATATCTATTGCTCTTGGCGGAAGTTTATTATTATTTTTAAATGATCATTTAAACTCAGGCTTTATTTTATTTTCAAATCGTTGTTAACAAGAAGCTCATTCTTTAAATAGAGGTGAGTGTTTTATAACTGAAATTTCTGGAGCAATGATACTTGCGTGCTCTCTCTATTAATTTTCCCTTGTCTTCTGAGACTACCATTACATTCCTGAGGCCCTTTATAAAATAATCTCCCCTTATGATCTAGTGCAAGCAGGGAAACTGGGAAGCAGCAAGCAAGCTCTGGCTTGGTATCTCTTATGGACCATCCTGATGACTGTAATTGCTGCCATGTTATGAAAACCTTTTTTTGAAAGGCGCCAGAGTTCCAAATAAAGCATAACAGGGCTTTGATATAATAAATATTAGTATCACTGTTTAAAAATGTTGTGACCCGTCTGCTTGATTCTGAGAAAGACGTTTTCCAGCATCGCTGCTTCTTTTTTCTTTTATTTGCAAACATTCTACTACCACAGCTAAGGAAGGAGGAAAATCCTCAAGACAGATTTGGTTTAAAGAATTTCCAAATAAAGTCAGCCTCTGTCTTTCTAGACAGTGAACTTCGAAGTGAAAATAAACCAAATCCTTGGCAGACTTCTGAAAAGGTCATTTAAGCAGATACCCTATTCCGCCTCATTTATTAGGAAGCTTTAGTAGTTCTGGAAATCTAGAAATATTAAAACAAAGGTCATGTACTTCTGAACTAAGGTAGAGTGTGAAGCAGAGATAGGACTAATGACAATTTCTCTGTTTGGATATAGATGAACTAAGTCTTTAGCGGGCAGGATAATGACATGGAGTGTAGTGGGTGATTATGTAAATGGGTGCAATGGTGATTCATGAAACTTCATAGGTTTTGGGGTGAAGTTAAGGTTACCAGATCTGAATGTAAAACTTCATATGGCTACTAGATGATAGCAAAGAGATATTCTACACTTCTTTGCTGCTATCTGGTGTGATCTGAAGTTTTGCAGCCCAGATGTGGTAGTTTTAAGAGGTTTTCAAGAAGAATCTAAAATTTTTCAATTAAAATGACAGAAAACCATTTTATAATTTTCAGGAACATCAAATTTTAGCAGTACACATAGAGGGGCCATTAAAACAGGGTGAGGGATGATAAATCACCTGTCCTGCTTGAGATGCAAGATATGATTTCTGCAATGAGACCCAGATATTGTACTATTGCCAAATGATAGGGACTATTATGCAGTAGTTTAATAGCAAATAGAAAAATAACAAAAGAACGCCTTGACATCCATAGCTTTACATTAGTCTCATTTTCTCTGAAATAGTGAACTACCAGATCATCTGTACTGAAAATTGGAATTATTACTTTCTTTCCTTTTGGTTACATTCTTACCTTGCTTGTCTTTCAGGAGCTAAAAACAATCTCTCTCATAATGCAAACTTGTCATGTTAAGAAATATTGATATGTTTTAACAGCAGTGAGGATTATCTTCGCACAATATTGGAAAAATGAAGAAACACCGCAAAACGAGATAATTAAGAAGATATTAGATTGTGCAGAAAAGGATAGATGTACATTGAAAATCAAACAGAAAGAAGACACCGAATATTATCAAACATGGAACTTATTGTACCAGTGGTTGGAAAAAAAGGGCTGGAGAATAAGAATGGAATCTGTATTCTTAAGCAAAATAAATACCCAGACAACACAATGTTTATTAAGCACTAAGAAATGTAATAAATAGAAAATTAATAACATTTATTTTAAAAAAAGAAATAGTGACTGGCAGAAAGCAAGCTGAGTAGGCCTTGGAATCTGGGTCTTTCTAAGTCCATATTCTCTCTTCCTCACCTCACTAATGCTCTCTAGTCATCACTGGATTTAACTGATTTAGTATTCTCAAAAGGAATTATGGGAATCAATATTTGTGAAGCACTAGGGAATTTTAACTAGAACTTCAGCGTACTTTTGAAGCTAGTAGTCTGTTCTAAATATTGTAATTTAAAAGGGAGAAGTAAATCCCATTGGACCATGACACAATTAACTTCTGAGGAAAAATGTTAAAATTATGCTGTAGAACCTCCCAAATTTACATAGCTAGAGCACTTCAGTTTGCACTGAAACATAACCCAGGTTCCACTGGGTTATGGTAATTCGGTGGGATTTAAACTGGCATCTGCTGCATGGAGACATATCTTATACTGGAAATGCAGACATACCATTGATAAGTGGCAATGTCCAGATGGGCAAAAATGGACACTCACATGGTATGTTCAGCTGTTTCTTGTAAATCATATTTTTAGGTTAAAACTGAACTTCATCCTTCTTCTGGGGCTGCTCTTGGTCTCTCAAGGCTGCATTCCTGGAACTGTTCCAATATTAAGATTGAAGGAAGTTTACCCTAAGGGGAAAAATCTTTTTGGACTGGAGAATTAGAAAGGCTGGGAAAAAAACCACTTCAATAGAAAAAGGGAGAGTATTTTGAAGCTACAATTTGAGTTCAGGGGATCCTCCTGCTTTCACTTCTTAAAGGAGATGTTTGAAAAGAAATGGAATTAAATAAAGGAGAATTTGAGAGCTGTGGTACCCTAAATATGGTGGCATTGGATTGGGGAAGTTTTTTTATTTGGTCACTAACTTGTATCAATAGGCATACATAGAGTAAATCTGCATATAATCCAGGAACACTTGTAGTTTTCTGATCATTGAAGAAACAGTGGAATGGGAAAACTGCCTGTTTTCTGAGACAAAAATATTTTTTTTATGAATAGCCTGGGTATTTTCTTGAGTAGTCTTTAGGAATGTTTTGTGAGTGGGAGAACTGACTATATTAGCTCTTTGGAATGAAAATTGGACAGCAGAGGTTGTATGACTCCTGTGATACAGGATACACATCATAGCACCTGCAAATTCAGAGGTTATATGGAAAGCTTTTGAATCTTTTTCCATGTTGGAGAAGGATACATCAAGAAAGGGATACTCCTGAGGCCACTTTTTCTTGAATACTGCAAATAAATCTATATCTAGATGGCTATTTTTAATGTGGAAATATCATTATGAAGTTCTTAATTTTGCACAAGTAGTTTACTGCTATCTTTCTCTTCCAGATATACTACAATTCCAGATATACTACAGTTCCAGATATACTACAAATACAGTCTTACAATTAGAAAGCTGGTCTAGTGAATTGTTTTTTATCAGCCTAGCAGTTGATTCAAGTACTGTAGTGGAACAAACCAAACATTAGAGATGAACCTGGGAGACTTGAGCTGAAACAGTGGCTCATCTATGAAGCTCTGGAAATAGTGGATCATCCTATACAAGCGTATAGAACAGCTTGCTACTGATGAACCTTCTAGTTCAAATTTATTCTTTTTGAAGACGAGATGAATGTCCATGCACTCGCACACACAGGGTCATGCCTTGGCAACCAACAGTTGCAGAAATGATAAGGGGATGACACAGAGGTGTTAATCTGGAATTTTAAATCCCCCCTCCCAGCTAAATTATGCCTCCTTTGCTTTTTCTTCTTCACTTATCTTTGGGATAGTAAGAAAAAGAAACCTATTGAGAAAACAAAAAACTAGGGAAAACTGAAATTGCCATGAAATTGCCATGAAAATGCCATTGTAAAGACTTTTCCCAGCAAAGTAGTTCTGTAGTATTCAGAACTATATAGTTCCTGACTTCTGAGCAACTTCTTGTAGGTAAGAAAAAGAATTCCAAACTTCAAGAATTAGCAAGCCCACCCATATATAATTCCCCTGTCCAAGAAAATCAGGTTTGGGGGCAGGAGTAGGATGTAGCCTGAAAAACAAAAACTTCCTATAAAGAGGCTGTTTAATAAGTCCAAGCGGCCAAAAATATGTGAACTTATTGGTGTTTCTCCCACAGACTTGTTGGCTTGGCAAGAAGGTTTGTAACTGGTCAAGCTTTTAAAACAGCCCACACATTAAATGACAATTGGAGGTATATAAAGCCATTGAAATTTATCAAGGTATGTTTTCTAAAAAAGGTATATTTTCTTGTGATTTGCCCTTTCTTATCACCTATGAATCTTCACAGTTAATTAAATTGAATTTCCAGCCTGTAACTAAAACAACCATTCCACCAAACTTTGAGGGTGAAAAGCTATTCAGAAAGTACTCAAATACGAATAGGAGTAAACAGAAACACATATTATTCTCCCAATTTCCTATGAAATATGAAAATCACATCTGAAAAATAGAATCACAACATATGATACGTTGTTATAAAATCATTGTGTTCATGCTACCCAAATTACTTTTCTACTTCTTTTAGCTAGGCACATCCGGATTACAAATATCTGGATGAGTACTGGATATCATGAAACAGATATAAGAAATGTCTTAGCTCCTGGTCACCACCTTATGACCATATGGATTTTTGCACTCCAGATGTGAGAGTTCTGTCTTTTTACCGAGACACAGAAATAATTGCTTGCGTTGGGAGCAAGAATAATTTTGTTGCCGTTGTGGATTCTTTAAAATTAATCCTGAATGTAAACAATAGATTCCAGCAGACTGCTTGACTAAATCCATTGCCAAAAACATTGTGGTGATAAAGGGGCCTAAGGCAGGGGAAAAGAAAGAAATTATAAATCAAGCAAAACTCTAACTGCACACACATTAAAATTAATGAAGTATTTTAAAACGAAAAGTGCCAGCCGCCCATGTGAGCTACTTAAAGCATTAAACATGAGACCTGTGAATGTAATTTTAAGCAAATTCTTCATTCTTGCATTGGGTGAATGAAGGCTGAAAGTGGGCCATAAGCATTCAGTGCACAACACCTTTAATTATCGAATGCTAGGAAATACATAGCAGAGTAAAGTGGAATGAAAATGACTTCATTTGCAAGCAGGGCTACTAAATCAGAAAACTCGTGATCTTCTGCAATGTACAATTTTTGTTATCTCAACAGAACATCTCTCATAGGTAATGTAAACTAGGTTGATGTGTTATTCAAAGTTATTTGAGGATTGAGTGCCAGTTAAACACTCCTGTTTCAAAGTGGATTGATGGCAGCCTGAAGTGAATGTGCCAAAGGAGGGGAAAATGTTATCGGCTCATACCAAAAGAGTCTATGTTCTTATTTATTAGTTGAATTCCTTAACAAGTGTCAGAATTAATATCACAAAAATGATATATATCCAGTGTGGAACAAAATCTCTGCCATATAAAGTAACACATCAAGCCTTATGTGCTGATGAGATATAAAGTGCCATAAAATACTTCATAAATGCCATTTAGTATTTATGTTGTGAGAGTGTTTGAATCTGATTCAAACTTAATTAAGATTGTGAAATGTAGCCTGATGCTCCCATTAGGCTGGTTGAGTCAGATCCAGGAATAGCAAGATTGCCTGATGTCTAAAGAACTGTTCTAGGGACAGACAGATTCACTTTCCCACTCAGGAATGTTGGCAAGAATTCCCAACCTTATCAACAAATATTGCCATATATTGATGGTAATGATATCAGAACAACTCCAGGAGGTAGAATCATTTGCTTTATAGTGGCTGGAACAATTTGCACTTTGTGGGTGCTGCTTCCGAAAAAAGTTGTATTCACTGGGGACCACATATTGAAGATCCAAAGATGGCACTTTTTAGCCTTGATGGACTTGGAATTCTGGGAATATGAGGGGAGGGGAGGATGTCATGGAACTTAATAAATTGCACTGGATAATTTCATTTTTGCTCTGAATATAAATGATTCCGGAAGCTTAGTTCCATGACTAAATAGTTTGTGAAACATGTGAGTGCTCCAGCATTAGGGTAGCCTGAGAAAAGAGGCCCAGTTTATTTTCTACATCATAATATTCTCAGAAAGCTAAGACTGCAGTCCTTGTTTTGTATTTTTAATTCAGGCTGGCCACACAGATAAGAGAAGAGCCGTGGTGGTGCAGTGATTAGAATGCAGTATTGCAGGCTAATGCTGCTGACTGCCAGTAGTTCAATTCTCACCAGCTCAAGGGTGACTCAGCCTTCCATCATTTCAGAATCAATGTGTCAGAATAATCTCTAGTAGCTCAGGTCCTCTGCCCAAGACTTTCCACATGGCAGCCACAAAGCCCATTTGAATAATAGCACTGCTGTCTTGTATATCAGAAGACAGATGCCACTGTGCTTGCTTGCAAGGGAGAGCATATTGGAGTGAAGGTCTACCCAAGAGTAAACTAGTATGCCTGGCTGAACTTGCATCAAAATCAGATCTTTTGAATAGTAGAATGATTAAGGCATTATAACACACTCATAGAATTTGCCTTTTAGCCAGATCAGGTTTAATGAACATTAGCCGATAAGAACAGGATAGCTATTGACTCCAATATAAATCTATACTACTTAACATGCTTGAGTAGCACAGGCTGGAAATAATATATATTTATTGTCTGTAAACCCGTATAAGGTTTTTGTGTGTGTGTGGCTGAAGTCTTATGATATGATACATTGTTTGAACAGTGACTATCATTCTCTTAAATTCATTATCTGGGATTTATCCTAAAGCTCAAATGGGTTTGACTGTTGTCTTCTGGACTGATTTAGTGGCTACTTTTTGATGTTTGTGTGTGTGAGTAGCCCTTTGGAAATTAGACCTTGGACTGTGTAACAATGCTCTGCCACTACCACCCTCTTCCCCAACCTAGTATAAGGCAACCATGGACTTGTTTTGAGATTCCAAACATTATGGAAAAATTAGCACGTCTTTAGACCTCCAACTGTGTATAAATTTTGCTTTGCCTAGCTATATTTTATGATCATGGTTAGAATAATTCAGACTATTCTCAGAATTGGTTTGTACCCATTTTTTTGACAATTATAAAGTCATCAGAATAATAGAATCTGTTGTATACTACGTTATACAAAGTAGAAATTCAATCCTGTTTTTCCGAAAATCAGAAGTTGAGAACAATTTATAGCTTCTGATTCTGCTTATTACCAAATAAGCCAAATTTCATGTTCATTGGCTAAGGCAAACAATTAAAAGTCTTCATCAAATGCATTTCCTAAGTTGAGCTAACAAGAGAAACTGGCAAAATGTTACAAGAATTCTGTCTTGACCATGATATACAAATATTTAAAATTATCCTTGAGATAATTTTAAACTACTTTAAACTCTCACTGAAGTAGTTTAAGCTGTTTTGTTGATTAATTCAGTAATAATACATCATTGATTCATCCATTTATTAATTTATTTTTAAAATTAATTTATTAATATTATTAACAACATTAATGATTAATTAATATGTATTAAAATAAATACAAAATAAAAACACCATATAAACTAGCCAGCAGCAGCAGCAATTCAAAGTTTAAAGCAATATAAATTGAATACAGTTAAAATATAATTAAGAACTGATTAAACAGCCTGTAGAAGTAGAAAGGTTTTTCATTAGTTCCAAAATGAAATTGCTAATGTGGGTTCCTATCAAGCCTCCCTAGGGAAGGAATTCCATAAATAAGGTGCTACCACTTATCTTCAGCATCTTCATCACTATCATTGCTGCTTTTCAACCCTCTCTTGACACTTGCCTCTGAGTCTTCCTTACTCCCAATATTATCGATTCTACAGTAATATCCTCAAATACAAAGAAGTAAAATAAACCTTATACCAAAAGATCTACATTTTAAGATTTTTTTCATCCCATACAAATCTTGTTTCAAGACAAGGGATAATGTCAGATGTTGAAATACTCATAGCTTTGAAATAATTTTGAACTGTTATTTAATGTTTTTTTAAAACATTGGGCAGATTTAGGATGGTGGTCTTGGCCGAGTCCACCTTTTTGAAAGTGTTCCAGGATGTGGTGAACCATGAATCTCAACATATGTTGAAGTATTCAAACGATTCATAGCCCATGCCAAAATTCAATTGAAAACTCAACTTGCTGTAACTATGCAATGTAGAAACAAAAAATAGCTATGTGAATTGGCTTTGAATCCAAGTAGTTTGGCCTGACTGCACTATGGTTCATAGATGCAGAGGTTAACAATCATACTGATGAGTGAATGAGGAATCTTAAGATTGGATTGAAAATATATATTACTTTGGTTTAGTTTTGTGGTATGACAATTTTATCATTGAAATTGTTAACAATTCCTGTTCAGACATCCTAAGCTTCTGGGTCTTAATCAGACTTTCTCCACTATTTCAGTGCTTTTTAGTTCATGGAATAGGCACCAAATGTTAATGCAAAAGGCAGCTAGAACACTTTACCCTTTACAACCTTATCTGTTTACAGTTGTTTATAATAAAATCCTCAGGGAGGGTATTATTAGTATTATTATTCCATGCTTTATATCAAGAATATCTTCCTATAAGGTGAATGTTCAGCAATGGAGAAATACTATTCAGTGATCTTGGGAATATATGCAAGTTATTTTGGTCCATGGATCTATTTTTTTGCCAAGAAATTGCAAATATAAATAATAAAAAATAATTTCTCAAGTGTTTGCAATAGGCTGGTTTCTTATCTCCTCTTACAAAAACATAAGTGTTGGCCAATGAAGCCAGACTGTCTTTTCTGAGTGCCAAAATATTTAACAGGGATTTATTAATATTAGGGGGTAAAAGCAGACTTGCTAAAAGCAAAAGAACCAAAAAAAGAGAGAGAAGATACTGTTTTTTTCTTCTATTTTAATAACTGCTACAGTAGCACAATGCTTTAAAAATAAGGCATATTGCCCTGCTGTAATATGGTCTTAAGACATGATTTAGATGGAAAATTTAAGTAAGATTAATGCAATTTATTATCCAACAGGATATTACTACAAGCCATGCTGCTTGGCTGAATTTTTGAATTTCACTCTAATATTTCAAATGAGAATTCCAGATGGCTATCTTGTTCCCCTCACACGGGTGATATTAAGTTTGTAAAACAGAAGAGGTGAAACTAGTTTTAGCACTTGATTAATCATTTAAATTACTTTGCTCCTCTTTGAACTTGTTGCCTTTTGTTTATCAAGTCACTCCAGTAAAACCCCAGCCAATCAAAAATACAGGCAAAATGCCAGATTATTAATATATTTAATGAATGATTCAGGTCACCTTGAAGTAGGAGCCACGAATGAATTTATAGTAGCATTGAAAAGACAGAGTGATTCTTGTACACTGCTTAATAAAAGCAACTTAGTTAACATTGTTATTATTTTTAATTTATGAATGGAATAATTAACACAGCTGGTTATCTAGGCATACATGCAAAACCTGATTAAAATTAAACTATATTTTGAACTGATTCTGCCCCAGAAATGGCCCAGAAATAGCAAGCAATAGCACTTTAGATTTATATACCGCTTTACAGTGCTTTTTACAGCCCTTTCTAAGCGGTTCACAGAATCAGAA
>JAOYMU010000252.1:74090561-74118922 GCA_025802295.1 Psammodynastes pulverulentus | reverse complement strand
AGGAATTTGGTTACATTTATACTGTCTTACAGTTACATGTGGCCCTTTGAGGGCAACCATTACGTTGATGTGGCCCTCGATGAAAATGAGTTTGACACCCCTGATCTAGTCTGTCAGAAATATCATTCTTACAATCCAGATTTTGAAAATCTTTCTAAGAAGTACAAAAATAACAGCCACTGTGCATGTTATTGAAAAAAAATCCAATGTAGAATTAGCTGACAGACTTAGGCTAACTGGGGATGATGAGCTAATGATTAAATATGTTTGGAGAGAATTGAGTTAGGGAAGTTGATTTAGAATTTTCTATTTTAAAGGAATTATCAAATTTGTCTGATGATTATTGGGATAAATGTAAGAACTTTTACATGCAACTAAGCTATTATTGAGTAATGTAAATCCTGTAAGTATTTGCAGATCCTCATTCAGTGCCCCTCACTAATCAGCTATCTTTTTTTCACCCTCCAATAACTCCTATAAAGATATTCACATATCCGCTTGTCTTTTAAATATTTTTTAAAATAATTTTCATGGTAAAATTCTGCTGCCTGATTTAAAATAGTATTTAGTTTTGGTCATTAGCCTTTGAGGAAATGTTATATGAGTTGTTTGCTCTGCATTGTGCTATTTTTATTTTTTTCTAAAAATGCAGGCTGCAATTGATACTACTACTAATATCATATTTACCATTACAATTGGTTTACCAGTTACAGAAATATCTAAAATGCCTTCAATCATTTAATGTCTCAATCAGTCTTTAACAAAACTTCTCACTAAACCACATCTTTTCAAAATTCACATCTATTCATGAAATAACTGTTGTTATTAGCATTACTTGCAGTTTTAAAACTCTGATCCATGTGTAAAAATAATTGGCAAAAGAATGAAGAATATCCTCTTTGCATGGGCTCATCTTTCCACCTGATCTTGGGGTATTCAACAGAAATCTAGAAAAGGTTTGCTAACCCTGGTTTGCTGGGATTTGGACTCATAGTCCATGTGGTGAAGAAGTAAAGGAATTTATGGAAAGGGAGACCCCTTGTGGCAACAGTGGGGGATATATGTGCTACCCAAGTACCATGGGTCACAAACATCTAAGATTAATTGGTCAAGGGAGACAGACATTCTCACTAGTAGAAACCCAACTATTTCTGTAATGTTTTTTTAAAAAACTGCTGCATGTCCTAGTTTACAAAATGTAGTACAATAACAACAGAGTTTAAAACTTAACCATAAACTACTCATTTTCTTCAATCTGACACCATGTAGATCAGGGGTGGGCAAACTTGTCAGTTTTAAGACTTGTGGATGTAGATAATAAAGGTAAAGATTTCTCAGTTGTGTCCAACCCTGGGGGGGGGCAGTGCTCATCTCCATTTTTTCACTAAAGGAGCTGGCGTGGCCAAAGACATTTCTGTGGTCATGTGACCAGCATGACTATGTGCTGAGAGGTGCATGGAACAGTGTTACCTTCCCACCAAAGTAATATCTGCCCGTGTTTCCCCTAAAATAAGACTCTGTATTATATTTTTTGCCACCCAAAAAGGCCCCAGGTCTTATTGTTGGGGATGTCTTCCACTAACTAACCTCACTTGCGTGTGTTGCCCCCGGCCTCCTTTTTGCTGTCAGAGACCTTCAGCAGCTTCTTTTGCAGCTGGCAAGGCTTTCCCGAAGGCCTTTGTAGCCGATAACAGAGCTCCAGATCAATCGGTCAATCAGTCAGCCTCGCTGACTGCAGAAGAAATAGGCCGGCAAGGTAGGTGTTGGGGTGTGCGAGGCCTGGCTACAACTGTCCAAAGCTAAGTAGTAGGACAACTCCACCCCCCATCCTCACCCTAGCTTAATTTTTACCCATGGGGTGGGCAGGATCTTAATTAGGGCTTATTTGGGGGATAGAGCTTATATTGGGCACCCATATAAAAATCAAGCTAGGACTTACTTTCAGACTAGGCCATATTTTCAGGGAAACAGGGTTTTTGTCTACTTGCATTTGCATACTTTCAAATTGCTAGGTGGGCAGGAACTGCAGCAAGGAATGGGAGCTCACCCTGTAGTGCAGCTGACAAGTCTTTAGCTGCTGAGCCATCATGCCCTATATGTTGAGACTACTACTCAGTTAGATGCTGAATAGAGATTTAGTGAATTGTAGTTTGTACAGATTCAGAGGGTTCCATGCTGGAGAAGGCTACAGTAGATTATAGCCCCCAGGATGAGGCCATCTTGTGCAGTCTGATTGTAGAATTATTTCTGCAGTGTGGTTTAGTAGATACTGGGGAATAAGTTAGTTTAAGGTCACCTTGGGCAAAAATGGGGGGAAGAATTATGTACTCTGGTCTTAATATCATCCTCTAGCCAATAAGAAATGACAAAAGAGCTGATGGGTTCATCCCAGAAATTCTCTAAGAGCTTTCAAGTAAATTGCTTAGGGCATTCAATCTCAAGGGCTCCACTCCTTTCCATATTAGTTAGTATAGTTATCAAAATATACTGATAAAGATTTCAACTAATTATCAAAAAGTTCATATTGAAATTCCCAGTCAATCATGAAGTTCATTGAACTAGTTGTTTCTTCCATCCTAAACTATCCCAATAATAATAATAATAAAAAAAAGAAGGTGAGGGATGGAGGGAGAATGATATTTGTTGACATGATTCTGTTTCTAGGATTTGGGGAGAGACTCTGTTATGGACAAACCAGCTTGGATCTTATTTGCATCAGAAACGATAAGACTGGACTGGCAAATGTTTCTGAAGGACTATGCAATAGTGTCTCTCTATAAGGTAAAATAATAGGCAAAGTATCATAGTGAGGTGGTGGCAATTGACCCTGCCTCTGAAATAGTAGTAGCTTCCTACTTTACTTTCTCTTGACTTTTTATTCATCTGAGTTTTGGTGCAACTCCATCCAAAGAAAAGTTACAAAAATAATACATTTGAAAATCAGGTTATTCATAGAAGAAAATATGGAAGAAATCTAAAGAAGCTAGCATGGGCAGAGCAGAGCTTTCTAAAACGCTGATGAGGACATAGAACATACCTAGGACATGAAAGGGGGCAGATATAACCAAAGAAGAATATAAAGTTTTCTTCAGAAACTGTAGGAATTGGGTCAAGAAGGCTAAATCTCAGAATAACATAAGGTTTGCAAGAAATATCAAAAGCCACAAAAATTGTTTATACTAGGAACAAAAAGAAAGCCATTGTGGTTGGTATTGGTCCATTGTTAGAAAAAAAGGGGAATTGGAAATGAGTGATACCAAGAAGAAATAATGCTTTAATTCCTATTATGTGTCTGTCTTTTCTCAGAAGGAACCCAGAACTGGTCACTGTTATGCCACGAGGGATGGAGGTCTGCAGCTTAAGATAGACAAGGAGAGAGCAAGTGAGAACTTAGCTAATTTAAACAAATTTGGATCTCCAGGGCCAAATGAGTTACAACCTACAGAACTGAAGGAATTAACAGAGGGGATAATCACAGAACCACTCTTGGAAAATGTTGAGAACTTCTACAGAATTGGTAAGATCCCAGAAAACTGGAGGAGGGCAAATACCCTTAAATTCCCCTCTCCCCCAAGAAAAGAAAGGGAAGGGGGAGAAAGAAATAGGTGTCTGGAAATCACAATCTTATCAGCTTAACATCTGTACTAGGCAAGGTCTTGAAGCAGTGTGAGATTGGCAAGTCACAATTAACAGCAACCAGCATGGGTTTGTCACAAACAAATCCTAAAATAAGACTAATCTTATCTCCTTCTTTGATACTTACTAGGTTAACATATCTGAGGAATGCCATTAATATAGTGCACATGGGGGTCAACAAAAATTCCTTATGACTTCCTTCTCAGTAATATGAATTAGATAAATCAACTGTTAGATGGATTCACAGTTGGCTCATGACTATACCCAAAGACTGCTCTTTATTGAGTGTAGTGCCACAGGCTCTATCCGACTGTTTTATCCATGATTGGATACTCCTTGCAGCTTTGTGTCATCTGCAACTGTACTAGCATCCCCTCAACTTCCTCAAGGGGTAAAGCTGCAAGGGGTAGCTAATGCTTCAGGGTGAAAGAAACAGACTGAAGGATCTAGGTATACTTGGGAAATGCTAAAAAAAAGAATAGAATTTAACAAGTATTATTCTGCATCTGATACAAAAAATAAAAGGAAAAAATATAGGATATAGATAATCTGGTTTAGCAATAATACACAGAGAAAGTCTCAGTAGTATTACCATCAGAAGTTAAAAATGAACTAGCAGTGTGATGCAGCTGCTAAAAAGCAATGCTATCTTGAGTCACAGGAACACAGAGTCCAGGATTATGGGAAGTTATTCTATTATTGCATGATTAAGCCCAATTTGGAATACTATATACACTCCTGAACATCACAATTAAAAATATAAACTGGAGTGAAGAAACACTAGAAGAGGGCTACCAAGATGGTGAGATTCTGTAAGAAGCCTAATGTGAAACAGTTAAAGACCCAGCTATGTTTATCCTACAGAAGAGATGATTAAGGAAAACTATGATAGTAGTCTTCAAAAGATGTGAAGAACTGATACATAGATTTATTCCCTATCAGAATCATCTGATTAAAAGTCAGGGAACTAGATTCAGTCTACTTATTAGAAAGAATTTCCTTACTGAATGGACTACCAGCCAATAGAATAGGCTATCCCACAAAATGGTGACATGACTATAGATTAAAGTGCATAGAGTGACCAGAGGTGAAGACTATATGGTATAACTTTGAGAATAAGGTTATAATTATGGCATACAGTATTATGTATATTCAAAAGAGATTACATTGTATAATTATAAGAGTAACGGTCATAATCAGGGTGTATAATATTATGTATATTTAAGAGACTAGATATAGACAGTACACTATTGTTGCAGAAATGGAAATGTGATGTATAATAAAGAAAAATATATAATTTTTTAAATGGTGACTTTTCCTTTCCTGGAGATCTTCAAGCAGAAGCCAGATAGTCACCTGTTAGAAACTTCCTTGTGAATCTTTTACTGAGTGTGGCATTGGATGGTTGACCTCAAATAATTCTCCCAAGTCTGTGATTGTAAGATGTTATGATTCTATAAGATGTTAGAAGGGGAAGTTTAGTCATAGAACAATAACCATCTATATCTGTTCAAAAGGTTCGTTTCTGTTTTGTGTAAAGTTCTGTTGACTGCAGAATTTTTAATGCATAGTCAAGAGCCCTATATTTAGAAATTGACCTTAGCTTGCCCAGTTTTGCCCAGATCTCTGACGCTGAAGAACTTTTTGCTAAGATCTTTATTGCAAACCAGTAAATAAATTGAATTTTTAAGCCAAACAGGAATCTCTTTATATTTGGAGGAATATAACATATTGTTGCCTTGGTGCTGTGATTGCAAAGCATATCCTTATTATTATTTTTTGCAAAGAAGTAGTTTAGACTTTGTATGTTTGTTGGTATGGTGTTAATAGCCTTATTTAATTTTTATTTTGTTTTTAAAAAGATGGATTGATTTGTGTTAGCCCTATCATATCTGGTCAGCAAACCTCCAAATGATGGCAGCAAATGATGTATACTACCAGATGTTTGTAGCCTAGATATGATATGCCTAGTATAATAATATTGGATAAGTACAAAAGCTTTCCAAGGTAGAACCAAGCAAAAGGAAAAATGAAATCAAGCCTTTTAACTACTCCACTGAATGTATAGACAAAAAAAAAAGCAGCCAATTGCACTGAATTATTCCAGTGGAAGAAAAAGTAATCCAGATTTTCTCAATGGCAGTCTTAATTCCCCTTCTTTGTAATAGAAGCACTGCTACTGAAGGTGTCCTATGGGAAGAGTTTCCTCTGAATGTTTCTACAGGGATTTCACTGAAACATGGGAAGGAAGACAGACTGGAGATCACCAGATATTATCCAGTGGAAAACAAGACACTGAAACATTTCTTGGTCACTTCATAGCTAAATAAATGCAAAAATACATTACAAAATACATTAATGTTTTACCGGTGAGAAGTTCCCCAAACTTCTGTTCTTCTATGAAATAATTTCTGAAATAAATGTTCTTCCACCAAATCCAGGGAGAACTGATGAAGTTTAAGAGAATTGTTGTTCCTATACTATTCCGATCTACTGGTAACCATTCTTATCCAGAAGTTTCTACACCTAACTTTATTCAGCCAAACCTAAACCCGTATGGGAAACATAAATAAAATATCCTCATTTCATAGAGACCAGCATGCTGAGCACTTCATCTTTTGAATTCCTTTCTCCTTTTGGAAAAAATGGCCTTCTTAAGGTTGATCAACTTGATATGGTTTTTTTGGGAAGCTAAGACTTATGTTGAGGTTCCTTTTCATCCCCCAAGTCAAGCTATTTGCTCTACTTGTTCAGTCCTATCTTTGTGCTTGTGCCACTTAATATTCTATTTCTTTTTCCGGAAAAAATAATCAGAAAAAGTTAAGAACTCAGTCAAAATTGACACTTTTTCATATTTGAATGAGAACATAGATTCATAGTATTCCTGGCATGTCTATTCAGAGATCATAATTACTGAGCTCTTTCCATTTATTCCCAGTTCACAAAGTAGCTGCTGTATTAGAGTAGAGCAAGATTAGTTGCCCCTTTGATGGATGAGTAGGAATTTATTCCTTGATCCTTTATTGGCTGCATGGAATAGGATTTTTTAGTTTTCTTACATTCATTGGAAAAATAAAAGTTTCTGCTTGGAACCAAAAAGACTGGTGAGCAGCATAAGATTAGGGATCAAAGTATTAACTTCCCATTCTTTCTCAACCTTCTCAAGAAAATTGGAAGAGGCTGCTCTTGAATCTGGCTTCAGAGAAACCAAATGCTAACCAACAAAGATGGCCCAAACAGATAAAGCAACAAAGCAATATTTTATAGTTGTCATGCTGTAAAAATCCCAGTGAATTTATGGCATAATCACCAGACAAAATTGATATTTTTCAACTAACCAAGTCATGATGGAAATTCTTGTCAACAGTGGTTAATGGATTTGTATCACTGCTAACTCTTTTGCTTTCTATCTTTTTCCTGGTCCAGGAATAGGCAACAACACAATGACAGCCAATTCTACTCCTCCCCCCCAAATCACTTTGGCCTTGGGCCCTGGTTTATTTTTTAAACCAGCAATTGTTTCTAAATTGATATTGCAGACTTGTCCATTTGATTCATTTTTTGCTTTCTGTTTGTCATTGTAATCTCATCTTGAAGTGTTTCTTTTCAGCTAAAGCAAGAAATTAGAAGACTGTTTCAATATGGAAAACCCACAGCTGCATGTGGTAAATATAAGGTAGCTGTCAGTTATGATATAGAAAAACTCTTGGCACCTAACCTGGGGATGTGGGGGTGGGAAGGATGGAGAAGAAAGAGAAGAAAGAGCAAGATGCTATTTTAGCCTTGGTAGATCAGCAATGTTCTCTGAGTAGGATCTTTAGTTGCTTACTTTAGAACAGGATTTGGCTTATGAAACTCACAGGGAGGTCAAGTAATTAAATAATATAGCAATTCAGTTTGTTTTTAGATTGTTTAGTGATGCATGATGTCTTTTCCCTAAAACGTTTGTTTCTTAAACAAACTGGATGCTTTTTTATTACCAATGTTTCTTGGAAGATTTTTCCATGACTGAAGTATTAGTGATGCATCTTTAGCCTTCTCCCTCAAGTAGGAGCATGGGCAGGTTGAATTATATGCTACTTCCTTTGAATTAAATTGAAACTATATGTATATACACTCAGCCTCTGTGGTCTCCTATTCAATGAAATCCATTGTAAAGTTCCCAGTATAGCATAAGCCTCAATAAAACTCATAAAAATATTGGCTCACAAGACCAGTTGTAATGAATGAGAGCTCTGTCTTTTAATTTTTGCTTGAAAGTCAGGTATTTGGCTTGGAATGCCAACTTTCAACGCAGTTTGTTAAAAAGACTGGGACCAAGGAAACCTGGTCATGGCATGTTAATTAAATATTTTTCTTCTTCTTCTTTACAGCCAACAGGGGCATTGAAAGTTTGATATATGCATGGTAAATAATTATTAGTCCTTAAATAAGCTAGCATATTAAAATGTTTGATGCTAAGGAATGGAAAGGAATAGCAAGGAAATAACAATACCTCCAGATCTGTCACTTAATAGCAAAAGATAGTCTAGAAATGCTCTCCACTGCCTATTCAGAGAGCGCCAGCTGTGGTGTTTTTGTGCCTACAAAAGTTTAAAACATACTGGAGCAATCCAGTTTTGACACTTCAGATTGGCCTGAAGTGCTATTTCCTTAGGACATGTTGCAAAGAAGAACTGGGGAAGTATGGAAAGCCAAGTTATGCATAAAACTGTGCTGAATTGCAACCATAGTGCTACGGTAGTATTTGATCACATGTAAAAGCAAATCAACTTTGGAAGTAACTTTCAGTTACTTGGCAGGGAACTTATGGTTCAAAAAAAGTGACCACCACAGTCAGCTAATTATTTCCTTCTAATGTGCTATGTTGAACATGAATTTATGAATGTAAGAAAAACCCTGCTGGATCAAAATAGAGGCCCATTTAGTTCTGTGCCCTAATTCTCACAATGGTTAGTCGGGTGCTTTTAGATAATAGGGCTTGAAGACAAGAGATTGGCTGTTGCCCTCCTACCATTCTGTATTTCTTAATTGGAAGTATTATTTAGCTATTTGGAAAATAGTTGCTGACCTATCTTGGTATTATGCTTTTTACTCTAGAGGAGGCCCACTTGATTTAGTCTGCCAAACTTTTTAGCCTGCAATGTGGATGTATTGGTTTTCCAATAAGCCTTAACAATTTTGGGATCTGGAGGTTTCAAACCCGGACTTTAAATTTGGCCTAAGATATTTTTGCCAAAGCTACTTCAGAGTTTATTACTGATGTTTCTATATTGTGATTTTAGAACTGTTTTAGATATATCATTCACATTCTGCTTTAATCTAAATTATTTAGCTTGAATCTCCAGCAGGATTTTTATTGGATGATCACCATTTCTAAGGTAATGAGATGAAATATGTATTTCCATGCATGGTATCCATAATTGTCTCTTTCTAAAAAAAAAAAAGGGGGGGGGAGATAGGACTGTGGATCCACTACAGTTCTATTGCAAGATCAATTATGTTTTACTTATTCATCTGCTTGCCTGCTTCTTTGTTTATGCCCAGCTATGCAGCAGTGCCAACTCCAACTTTTGTTGATCTCAGGAAATTAAGCAGGGCAGGATATGGTTAGTGTTTGGAAATATACTAAGGCTGTAACCTAAACTGGGAAATTAACAAACCCAGAATATCTGGAAATGTCATTGCTAAACCATTTTGATGTTATTGCTAAAAACTCTTACCTGGATGGTCATGAAGTCACTAGACATGAAGCTCAACTTGAATGAAACTTTATTTCTTATTGTGCCCTTAAGCCTTTTCCACCACAGTCAACCCCTCCCCAAATGAGCCATAATATTGACCTCAGCCACCTGAAATGGTGATCTAAGTAAGCTGGAGGTGCAGTGAGGGTATTAGAAAGAATAGTGCTCTCATTTGCAGAAAAGGAGGATCATGCTACACTCAGTTCATATGCAACCTGAATACCCCCCTAAGGCTGGCTTTTGAGAGGAAGAATTGAAGGCTACAATCAAAAACAAATGGTGGGAAACCCTTATGCCATGAACAGCATATATCCAAGGGTTATGTAGATTTTCCCTGTCAGGGGTTTAAGTGATAATATCCCTCACTGATATCAATGGAGTATTTTAAAAAAACTAAGCATAAAAAGAAATCTACAATTGGAACAACATACTCTCCCAATCAAATAACTAAGACTAGAAACTAAAAGAAAGTAGCTCTGTATTGTTTGGTTTAAACCATAATGTATTGGATCTAGTACACAGTGCCAAGTGGGCATGCTCCAGCTTGCTCTTCATTAGTGCAATGAAGGCAAAATGCTCCATTAGGCAAAAGGATGCAGCTGAAAGAAGAAAATTTTAGTACATCAGCTATGCAGGCACATAAGCAGCTCTTGACAAATTAAATAGCACAGCTGTTGCATCCTTGGTTGTGAAGTCTACCTTTAGAAGATTGATTGAAACAAGGTGCCCCTTGAAGTGGTAACAACTTCACAACAACTTAGTGTTCAAAATGGATTACAATGCTATGTTGTAATTTGTAGTTCTCCACCATTCCAGAACGCAGACTTCAGCTTTCAGTTCCATTAGTTTTCATTGCCTTCCTGTCTTCTTGCCCTTACAAACATATTTTACCTATCAACATTTTCAATATTTTATGAAACCTTCAGTCGAAATCACTTCACTAAAATGATACATTTGGATTTCTGTATTTAGAGATAACTCCACATAGGATGCCTGGCCTGTGCAAGTATGCAAAATAACAGCATTTTCCAAGGAAGTCTTTAATATCTTTTATTATGAGTTCAGACATTATGATTATTCAACTTTAATGCCCTACAGTATATAAAATGGGAAGATTACTGGACTCTTTATCATATGGACAAAGAATGCAAAGGGTTGTATGATATTTTCTTTAATCAATACAGAGTGTGATGATGATGCATTAATAGAACTGAAGAAAAGAGTTAACCGGATCCTTCCTTATTTGGAAGAGAAGTAGAAAGTTAAGGAAATTTAGAGATAAGGATGTATATTTGCTTCACCCATCATCAGTAGGAATTGCTCCCTATTCCCTGAATGCAGGAGTGGGTGCTGGTAACCTCCTCCTATGCCCAGCCCATTGCATAAGTACCTTACACCTTTATTTTCCAGCTTCAGTTCAAAACACTTGTTTCCCAATGTAAGTTGTTTGAAGCCCTTTGGAGTGGATGCTCTCTGACACTTAGTTCTGTTGTAGTTGCAAACCTAACTCTTGCTGCCTGCAATCCATGATAGGCCACCTTCACTCCAGCCGCTGATTCCTCCCACGTGCAGCCCTTTTGTCCTGGACTGCTATATCTTTTCTAGTTGGCAGGTGCTGTTTTGTATTTTAAGATAATTTATTTTTTTAAGAGTTGCTTGATAATGAGATGGGTGGCATATACATTTAGTAAAGTAAATAAAGAAATTATCTTGGCGTTTATCCGAATGTGGTTGTTAAGTTATGAGCTATCTTCAATCCTAAAAGCTCATGCTCCATTCAGGCCATATGGCTCCCAGTAAGCACCCTTTCCATTTTTGTCCTGGCGGGATGAGCATGTTGTCTTGCTTTCCCACCTTCTGCTCTGAGGTCTGCTAAGCTTCCCTTCCCTTGATTTCCAAAAGCTTCTTTTAAAATTGCAAATAGGAACACTGACACTTTGTTGATATGAAGCTGAATTATCAGATCTTCCTTTTCACAAAGTTTCCATGGACCTTTCTGTTAATGTAGGAATGAAAGGACAATTTGTTCCCTGTTCTTTTGCATCAGCCCAATGATGGTACCATATGTTAGAGAAAGAAAGAAAAAAGCAGGGCTCTCTGTTAATGACAAAGGAGATAGATAAGCAGAGGATGTGATGGTAGTCATATGTGCTAAACCCTTGGAGAAACAAAGCAAAGGCACAGCTCTTGGGAGGAAGAATCAAGGAACAGGCAGGCACTGGAGACTAGACTATCAATTAGCCAGCCAATGAGGCCTATCTTCTCTGCAAGATGGGCAGGCAAGAAGCAGGGGAACTGACAATCAGGTTTTGTGGTGTATACATACAAGTCCAGAATGAACACAAGTCTGACTGTCACCAACCTGCTGTAATTCAGACTAGAATTTCTGAAGTTTAAGAAAGCAATATACTTGCTTTGAAATTGCCCTGAGAGGAGAAAGACAGACAAATGAGGCAAGCAAGAGAGACTATCATTATTTATAAAAGAAAAAAACAAAAGACACCTAAGAGGCTCTTACAACAAAGTGATTTACTATTCTATCATATGGTTTCATGTCTCTAAAACAACAATCTCATATGAGTTGCTTATATAATGTTCAGTGTATGTGTGAAATTAACATGGGGTTCACTGTAAAATTCATTATGTATCAGCTGTCAAATGTTCAAGCAGGCAAGAAGCGGGTGGATATTTTGGGTAAAAAGTATTTATGTTGACAAGCTGAGAGTATCAAATTAGTTACAGGCTTGCAGCCTTTTTCGGTGTTAAAAACCTCAAAATAGGAGACAGGGAGCAAATTGGGAAACTTGACATTAGACAATAGCACCCAACTGGTTCTCTGAGTTTTGAACCGACCTTCCAGACTACACAGTATTATTGTGTGCTTCTTCCTAGGCTGTTTCAAATCCTCAAGACTAAAATAATCCAGTCTATCAATCTATATCCATCCAAACTGAACATTATATCTTCCTCAGCAAAAAAAAGTGCATAAGAAGCCTTCATTTTCTTACTAACTGAGATGTGTTATTTGTGAAGTGTTCCTGAATAATTTTCTTCCTTCTGGTTATTTTCTAACTTTTGCCTTATGACTTGTTTGGGGAGCTTAGCATCAAGGTTCATCTTCATACTGCTTCCTGGTTTGATCATCAATTCTGGTTTTTTATCATTCCGGGTTGAACTTAGACTGGTGCTCATGGACCAGGTCTTAAATGTTGAAAAACCTGAGGTTCCATATCCATGACCTGCAGGGATCTGAATTCCTCCGTCACATGAATTGAACTAAGGTTTTATCAGTTATTGTCATTTTTATCAATTACTCTGATAATTATGAAGCGTTAACTCTTACAAAACCAGAGGTTTCAGTGTGAGACTGTTTACTCTAAATGGGTGGTATATCTGCAGTGTATGTTTAAGACTAATTTCTCCTTTACAAAGAATAAGACTTTGTGAGGAAATTATGTTTGACAGGATTTTCAGCACTCCCATCAGAGTATAATTCTCAGGATTCTTGGAGAAAAACCACAACACTGAATAATTTCATAGTGTGTGTATGTAGGTATATATTTCACAGTGTGTAAGTATGCATATATTGGCTTAAAGTAAGGCCATCAGTTTAATGGGACTTACTCAAGAAATTAATTTTGGTGTTGAGAAGTCTGTTATACATAATTCCAAATGAATGTAAAAGAATTCCCCATAAAACCTTTCAATCAGATGGTTTTTATAGGAGCAAATATGAGAGGGATGATTATGATTATTAATTTGCCCTAGCAAATTATAGTTTTATTTTTAAATAGAAAGGATTGGGAAGATGTACAGTTTTTGTACTTTTTTTCTCTGAAGCTATTAAAAATAGGCCTGGTCTTTGTTTCCTTCTGTCATGTTTCTGCTTTTTCATGTGATAGTACAATCAGAAAGAAATCACTGTGTTGCTCTTCAGTTTGCTAGTTTTCAGGTTAGCAAATCTTCTTAGTCTCCAAAACAGTTTTTGTTCCCCAGAGCAAATAGAATCATCTGAAGAAAAGGTACTTTTATTTAAGATTGGCACAAGTACGGTAAGACGATGGGTAACTTTCTTCTCTCTCTCCCCCTCCCACTCTCTGTTGATGACCAAATCAGTTTCTCTATATGGTACACAGAAGGTATTATTTTATTCTTTGCTTTGGGTGACTAAATGGTCTTGGGTTAGTCCTGTAAACAGACATTTCACAACCTAACATAATGTGTAATTTGCATCATTATTATAGCTGACTTGGAGCTATAGTTTTTTAAAAATATTTCAATAAAAGTAAAAGCCAATAAAGATTTCGAAAAATATGATAGTCATTCCGCAAAGTAATATCTTCCCGTTCTTCACCCAAACTAAAAAGATCTGATAAAGTTCATTGCATTCTTTGCTACTGTCATACATTTCTCTGTTTCTTTGATGAGCAATTATGCAAAAATGACTCCCAGCCCAAGATGCATTGAGTTGCATGTGGACCAGCTCTTGCATTTGGTCTCCCAAACCATTTAATTAGGCTCCTCCAAAGGTCAATGTTTGGCTAATGAATCCTCTGCACCTGAGGTATCATTTTTGCTAATGAGTGGTAATAAAAAGCAGTTAGTTGACAAACGCAACCCAAGCTCTGGCATCATTTCATTGCAACTGCTTAATAAGGGTCCTGTTTGAGATCAAATTCCTGCTTGTTCAGCTAAAGCTTTCAGTTTACAGGCTCAGGGCTGTATGATGGGAATATCAGGTGGTGTAATATGGAAATATTTTTTGCAATATTGTGCAATTACTTAATTCATTTAACTGAGTGAATCTGATCACTCTGCCAACTGTTTCAAAAAATAAACCATGACACCAAGCACTCTGCCCTCTCTCAACCAAAATACTTGGATTACTCAAAACAGTATCATTTTTCCTGGGATGGAGCTATTAACAGTTGCTTTGGGGATTTCAAAGAGCCCTAGATAATGTTACCAGCAGAGATTTCTTTGATATATGTCTCTTGTTTGTTCCATACTATAGTGATGATGAATATGATAGCCAAGTTCAAAATAAATACCAGCGATTATAAGAACATGGAAGATAGATTGATGAAAGCAAGCATACTTTTTTCTCCTTCAAGTAACAAGACAAGCTAAATCCCGTACTTGTTAAATAATTACCATAAACCAGTCATTTGTTAAATAAATCAGCCATTTGTCCAGAATAGTACAAGGAACGGGTGTCAAAGTCGATTGCGTCACGGGCCAGATTGTAATGTATTGAGAGTTTTTTGCCTTTGGGGAGCCAGGGTGGGCGTGGCCTGTGTGTGTGACGTATCTGGCCCATGAGCCATCAGTTTGACAGGCCTGGTATAGGGTCTTCTGCTTTTGCATGGGGTTGGACTAAAAGATCTCCAAAGTACCTTCCAACTCTATTATTTTGTTAATTAGGTGTAATTCTGGACTCTTTGTGTTTGGGTTTGGAAACTTGCATTAGATATTGGGAAAGAAATCCATAATTGTGATGATGTCATATATAGAGTATGTTATCATTTTGATTGCAACATTGTGGCCTGCTGTGGATGCCACTGTACACAATTTAGGGGGGTTTAATCTCTCCAGAGCTGCAAACACAAATTCTCATACAATTTGGAATTATTCTATATTTCCTAAACAAAAAGGGCAAGAAAAGTCATTGCATATTGTCAGCATGAGTAAAGAGATCATCTACCATTGGTTTCAAAGAATAATTGGTTCTGTCTAAAGTACAGTAACGTGGAAATAATGACACATCCAGTTGATGAACCACATCCCCTTTTCTCCTATTTCTCTTCAGATTATAAAACAATATTTTGCCTCATTACATTTTTTTTTCTAACCCTCTATTCCAACATGAACATGAATCATGCGAAAGCTATTATGGAGATTTTAAAATCACAATATTTTTTGTCCTGGAAGTGACTTTTTTTGAAGAGCATTCAGATTCCTTCCATTTTTTTCTTCAACATGTTTGGCTGCTGGAATGTTCCTTATGTATTGCCAGTTTATGGAAAAAGCTGTAGGAGGAATGACCATATTGCAACATATTTTCTCTAAAGGGTTGGATTGTGACCTTGGAGTTCAATAGAGTTTTGAAGGAGAATACAATCTCCCAGTTTACTATTCAATTTATCTTAATAATGGAGCTAAAAATGGTGAAGCAAATTGGGTACAAAGAGCCATTCCCATGATCACCCTCAGCAGCTGTGCAGATTCATTAGAATATACATTGTTTTATTGTTCTGCTTCAATTTCTTTGTTTTTAGCCAAGTTATAGAAAGTACACCTGGTGAAAATCTATAGTATTAGTTGAACACCTGGCCCTATTATATAAGTTGCCATGTTTATCAATGCTCTCCAATAATTCCTTTCATAGCAACTTGTTCAGGTTTTAATTCATTGAAAATAATATTTCCTTAGGGTTTAACCATTCTAATATGTTCATTGGGGTTTAACTTCAAATAAACATATAAATAATTTTTAAAAATTGAAAAAGATATTAAACAAAAGCATATAAAAATCTTCAAAAACTGGAAGCACTGGTTTCCATCAATGTATCTTTACTCAGTGCTATTGTAAAAGGTAGGCTAGGTATAACACCAAACTGGTAACACTTTTGTTTTATATTGCTGCTGTTACAGTTGATGTCATCCTTGGAAAAGAGTTATTTCATGAAGTTAGATTCTATGCTAATTTACTTCTACTGAAATTTCTTTCTTTCTACTTTATTCTTCCAATCATCTTGATTGGCTGATTTGTATATTTAATTTACATCTTACTTTTTTGCCCAATCTGTACCGAATGTCTCAAAAACACTTTATTTATAGCTTGATCTACTGATCTAAATTTTTCTTTAATTTCACCTTGATTTAGAGTATGGCCTCCATCCTTATTATTTTTAAAGTCAATGAAAATCTGGCCTTTTCATCAGGCATTGGGTTAAAATGGATGATGAGCCTCTTTTAAGATTTTACATACTAGTTGAATGTTTTCTTCTGAGACATAAATAATTGTTTTTTGCAAATGAAAGGAAATATACATGTCTCAGGATAATGTTTCAGGATCCAATCTGACTTGGTCACTTGGACCAGAGGTTTATTTTTTACAAGCTTTTGGATTCATGCTGGAACTCATCTTCAAAGAACTTCTCTGTCTCCAAAATAGTTATTTTTTGTTACTTTGGTTGCTATTGTTTTTAATATTACATACCATCCAGAGTTTTCTGGAGCTAGGTAGTCCTGTCAGTTTAAATAAACAAATAAACTAGGTTACCAGTGGCTGATATTAAGGGCAGGAGTACGCATCCTATTCTCCTGAAGCCACAAATCTTCCCTTCCAAAATCACTACTGAAATATAATTTTTAATATAATAGAAGCAAAAATTATGATTACAGAGAGGTTGTGTTCACATGATTGGCTTACCCATAGTAAATCAAATTGACCTGATTTGGTTATTTTTTTTCTTTTTAGGGGGTAGAGATTGCATTACATTTTGGACAATAAACTGACCACAAAGTCTGAATTTGCATAACAATATGTGACTGGAAAATTTGTGGCTTAGTATATCATATGTGTCAAGAGGTAAACTGTATTATTTCGAATGTATTTAGCTTTATTCGACTTAACACTTTATGAAATTTAAAGTTAAAAGTTAAACCAATCTATTCCAATGAAGTACCAAGTATGGCACTTAGCTTGAAAAGATTAAAATAAGATTATGAACTGAGCCAAAGCTACTAACAGATCAACACATAAAAATAAAAATTGAGACATAAAGGTACAACCACCGAATAAGAAAGATTCAAAATAGCTTATATTTAAAAATCAATAAAAACAATCGGAACATAAAAGGAATAACATTAAAGGATGCTGTGGGGACGTGCATAAAATGTATTTTCAGCCGACCTTCATCAATCACACTGTGGAATCACAAAACACCTCAACCTGCTGCCTGTTTGAAAAGTTGGCTTTTCAGTCCCTTTCTAAAGCAGAATTGGAGCAGCTTATAGGATCAGATGGTGGTGGGGGGGGGAGGATCATTGTTCCTGGCTAGAAACAAAGCACCATATAAAATGTTTTTCATTGTAAAGCCGAGATGAATTTGTTTTGAGATTTTAGATTTGGGGGGGAATAATTTAATTGGTATCTCCTTTGTATTATGAATCTTTGTACCAGAGGAAGCTGTTTGTTGGCCAAAATGTAGTAACAGTTAACCATAAGAGAACAGTCATACAATAGTATAAGAACTGGGTCAGCTGGCAAGAAATATTCTCTTTATAAGAACAATAAATATTTGGGGGGAAATCCTTCTTGGCATGATATGTCTATCTTCAGAGATAATTTTGTTTCCGTTTCAGAATGTATCTTCTGGATTGAGAGAAATGAATGATCATTTTATTATAAATTATAGCTAAATCCTTATTTTTAGAATGGGGTATAAACTTCAGCCTTTAGGCTGTTGAGAAATGTCCTTCAAAAGTAAGGCAAATGAAATTCTAGGTATAGACTGTATATTTCTAAATCAGACAGGAAAAAAACGCATCTCTGTTCACCTGCATGCTCTCGTCAGCACCATTGTTCAGTTAGCTGGGCCTTTGCATTAACCTATTTAACAGGACACAATAATTCTCTATTTGCCCTCTAAGGATCGCCACTTGAAAAGCTGCATTATGGCTCCATCTCCTGGCCTCTAAAAACAAGGGAATATTTTCACATGCTCAGAATTGGAACTGTACAGGGAAGATCTGGATAAGGGATGCATGTTTAGGAAAAGCATTTTACCATTAGGAGTTCAATCTAAAAAAGCAAGAGAAGGCGAAAATGTTTCTCTGAGAAATTGATATTTTTTTTTAATGACACCACTAGAAAAAGAAGACCATTTTACTGACAAGTTTTGCACCAAAAGGCCCGGCATTTTGCTAGGTTGGGGAAATTGTGATGGATATAAAATGATCACTAGCTGGCTCTGGATCTGTGCTATAGCTCACTAGAAGTCCCAATGTGGAAAAAAATAGGAAACGAAAGTGATGGATATACATCTCCGTATCTTTAATGCAATCCATCAAAGCATCTGCAAATGAACATCAATATTGGAAAGCATTTTAGAAAACCGCACCCAGATAACCACCTACCAACATTTAAAAGAATTCCACTTGAGTTGGGTTTTGTTTTCTTTCCAGTAGCCAGCCATGTGGATTTTTTTTTTGTATGTTTAATGTTAGATTTATTTGACATTCGGGTCATTTTTTCTTTTATCTTTTTGTACACAACTTTTTTTTTGTTACTGTTGGATGTATGTTTTTCTGTTTCTCCTGTTTTGCATTTTATTCTTGTTGATAAAATATAGTAAATATTTTAAAAAAACAAAACAAAGGAGCTCCAGTGAACAATCACATTGCAATCGTGGATTTTCTACAAATCCAAGGATCTGAGTTTGAATGAAAATTTTGGCATTTGGAAGGCTATGGCATTCAAGCCTACTGATGAGGCAATTGATGAGAAGGGTGAGAAGAATTTTGGTTCAAATTTCTTTACATCTTCTTGTCATGAAATGGGCTTCCTATTGTGAATAGCAATAGCAATTACACTTAGACTTATATACCTCTTTACAGTGCTTTACAGCATTCTCTAAGTGGTTTACAGAGTCAGCATACACCCCCAACAATCTGGGCCCTCATTTTACTGATCTCGGAAGGATGGAAATCTGAGTCAACCTTGCACCAGTCAAGATCGAAGGAATCGAACTGGCAATGTGAGCAAAGTTAGCCTGCAATATTGCATTCTAACCACTGTGCCTGCCACTCACGACTAATTATAACTTCATAGGAAACCATTTTTCTCATTCACTCCCCAAGTACATAGTCTTATCTGTATTGCCCAATGCATGCAGAAAGTTAACATGAGAAACAAAAGGATGCTTACTTAGACTCCTCTGTGTAAGAAAATGTTGAAATGAATATATTCATATAACCATTAGATGACAGCAAAGAGGCACAGAAAATTGTCATGCAGTGGTCATCCAGATTTGTGCAGCCCACATGAACAAGTGTTGCAAGTGCTACTTGAAGACTGTCAGTAAAAATCAGATTTTAGCTGAGGACTGTTAGGTTTAAATCTAAATTAGAATTCAATTCTATTCAATGAAAATATAATTGCATTTGGACCATCTTTTCCTACTTTAGAAATAAGGTCACACAATTATGTAACAATATTATGTAGTATTTATACCTATGTATGGATTATGCATCATTTGGATTAAATGATACATAGTCCTTCCAGTCTACTTTTCATTTTGTAGTCCTTTAACTACAACCTGAACAAGTATTTTCCCTTTGAAGCGTTTATATGT
Source organism: Psammodynastes pulverulentus (assembly GCA_025802295.1). NCBI lineage: Eukaryota > Metazoa > Chordata > Lepidosauria > Squamata > Psammodynastidae > Psammodynastes > Psammodynastes pulverulentus. Next base: position 74,099,182 of record JAOYMU010000252.1, on the reverse strand, counting down.
GTATATAAATAGTATCAATAAGAGACAAGAGAACAAGCCTTGATGAAGCTGATAGCATGGACTTTGCTTCGTAAAAGCTGGTGCTGAATAAAATGGTAACCTTAAAAGAAAAACAGGATTGTCATTGTTACTATGAATTTGGACAGCTTTTCCTCTGAATTTATTACGCACGGCATTGTTCCAGTCTGCCCAGCAGGTGGTAATATTTGTCAAAATGTATTTCAAAACCATCCCGTAGTTACCATGAGCAGCAAGTTTTATTCAACACCTCCAAAACCAATGCTGGCAAGTGTTTGTTCTCATTTAATTAAAATGACACCCAAATTACTTGTCAAAGGATTGAAGAATGTTTATTCTGTCAATTAAAACAAAAGCTAATTTTTATTAGGTTCATCCAGTATATCATGAGAAATGAACATTAACAGTGGCAATAACTTTAGTGTGAAATAGAGCTGCCTTACCTGGCCATATCAACTGGGTGTTGGCAGCCCTGATATAGGAAACCTAGGAAGGAGTGCCATGAAATGTACTAACTCAGACTTCCCCTAAAGCAGGGGTGTCTAAAAATTTGAGAGTTTATCAATGTAATAAACTTATTTTGCTTCCAAACAGACACAATAATGCATTGTGTTGTGGTGATGCCACTAGAGAAACAAAAAAAGAAGAAGCTTAGAGCGCTTTTTAAAAAATGTGGGGGTAGATTATGATTTTATCAGAACCATGTTATTGTAATGATCATTGGGTGTCTCCTTCACAGGAGACTGGGACACCAAACAATGGGAAAGCAACATTTTTTAATAGACTATGAGGGCTACAAGGCAGAAATCCAAGGGATCTGGTTTGGTGGCCAGTTTAACGAAATTGGATAGGTCCTTGTGCTATGTGTGTGTTTGAGTCAGTCAGCTGACTTCTAACAACTTCCTGTACAAATGTCTTCAGTTTTCTTGGCATGGTTTTCTGAAGGTGTTTGCAGTTGCCTTCATCCTAGGGTTGAGAGAGAGTGACTAACCCAACATCACCAGGCTGGTTTTGTGCCTAAGGTGGTATAGAACTTACATGATATGTGTTTATGTTTGTATTTTATTTTATATTCATGTACACTGAAGAAGGTATTTAATTTCATTGTACGAAGTACAATGACAATAAAGTGAACTAACTAACTAACATTTTCTGGGTTTCTAGCCCGATGCCTTAACCACTTTGTATACTAAGTATACTTTGTATACTAAGCTGGTACTTGTGGTTATTTCTATTGCTAGGCAAAATGGTTCTTTCAGGAATTCAGCAGAACTGGGGAAGTCCATTTTTAAAGAAGATGGAATGTTTAGGTCATCAACTGAGAGAGGATGGATTTTTGGGGTTTCTTTAAGTTTAAAGATGCCCTTGAGTTATGCTGTTTGCTGCTGGGGAGGCTACTATTCTTTGGTTTGGTTGGGCTTGCAAGAAGATTGCAAGGAGGCAAGGAGGGTTAACTTGAGTCTGATAGACTAGGCAAAGTGATGAACTGAGTGTAACCCTAGTCATGTCCAAAAGACAAAGATGAAAAGCATACAACCTACATGTTTTGTTAGATTTTTCTCCACTTATAGTGGAGAGTTTGGCTCCTTTTTATTATTATAATTTGTAAAACAAAGAATGGTTGCATTTTTATCAGGGATGAGCAACTATGTGCCTATGCACAATGATATAACCAAGAAATCTCTTAGTTGCCCAGCCAACTCTCTAAATTTGTTTGGAGGGGAAATCCTTTTAGTTAAAAAAATTACAAAGCTGATATTCTGAAAAGAATACTTATTGCAAGAATGTTTTGTGAGCCCACAAAGTTTTTACCAAAATGGTAAAATGCGTTCTGAGAATCTTTCTGAAAATAGGATTCTCATACACACAATTGTTGCCATCTTGCAAATAGACAAATCTCCTATAGCAATGTTTTTTCCCTCCAAATCAACCTGTCCCACAATCCCAAAATGTTGTATAGCCGAAGTGAAATGTACAGAGTTGAAATGTACATTAAAGGAATGTTTTTGCAGTTCATTGGGGATGTTAAGACCGGGGGTGGAATTCTACCAGTTCGGACCAGTTCAGGCAAACCGGTAGCTCCGACAATCAGCTGGGAGTGAACTGGTTCCCTCTGACGACTAGCTGTTAGGCCTGCCCGCCCATCCCTGCACTTTTCTCCTCTTTGTCCTCTCAGCTGATTGGCGTGGCAGAGCAGATTATCACGCTAATCAGTTGAGTGGAGCCTTAGCTGGTTTTTGAATAGCTGCGCACGTGCACGATCACTGAACTGGTAGTCAAACCAGTAGAATCCCACCACTGGTTAAGCCTTTCTCAATCCAGTATCAACTAAATGTTTTAGTGTGCAATTTCCATCACATGAGACCCAACATGATGTAGTTCTCAAATGCTGGACTAGGAACAAGTAGATCTATGTTCTGGTTCTTATTTAGGCCTCAAAGCCAGTTGGGTAACCTTGGACAGGAGACCTCTCCATTTCAAATCTAATTAAGACCATGTAAGAAAAACACTAAGAAGAATTTCCCATGGGTCATGATAGATCTAATTGCGAGAACATCAGATTGGGAGAGGCTAATGTACAACATAATGTGCAGATTGCAATCTGATAATCCTAATCCTATTCTGTTTCTATAACTATTTCAAGGCTTCGATGCATGACAAACAACAATACAGTCACACATGCTAGAGTATCAGTAGTCGTTTCCTCCCGGTGTTGCCACTAGTTTGCTGATTGTGTGCATGTGTGAGTGCATGCAAGCAAGCATGCACACGTTCCCCCTCTGCGTGCACACACTTTCCCCACCCTTCTGCGCATGCATGCGCTTACAGGCGCTTGCCTACTGTGCATGTGCGCCCCGATCATCTGAGAGGACTCTTTATGATCCTCTCAACTGATCGGCACGCATATTTTAGCTCCCGGTTCAGCCGAACTGGTAGCTAAAAAAAGTGCACTGACCAGCTGAGAGGATCAAAGAGTCCTCTCAGATGATTGGCACACATTTTTTAGCTACCGGTTCGGCCAAACCGGCACTTTTTTAGTTCAAAAAAGTGCTAGTTTGGCCAAACCAGTAGCTAAAAAACATGCGCAGATCATCAGAGAGGACTCGTTAATCTTTGGCCAAACTGGTAGCTAAAAAATGTGTGCCGATTATCTGAGAGGATCAAAGAGTCCTCTCAGGTGATCGGTGCACACATGCGCAGTAGGCACGCATCAGTAGGTGTGAGCATGGGTGTAAGGGAGGGTAAAGCGCGCACACGCGGGGGGCGGATTTTAGCTACCAGTTTGGCCGAACCGGTAGCCAAATTTTTTCTATCGGTTCACCCGAGCAGCAGTTTTTTTGCTGCTACCGGTTCAGCTGAACCGGTGTGAACCGGTCGAATGCCACCTCTGTAGAGTATCCTTCAGCTCCAGGCTTTCAACATTCTGTGGTCACTATAGAGACAAAAAAAATTCTACAACTGATCCTTGCCATTAGATCCATTCAGAAATACCTTTGTTTATATTTAGTTTACCTTAGAAACACCCAGAATTGCCCGTATTTTAGACTTACCTCTTTATACATACTATGATGGACTTGAATTTGTCTCTGAGCGTATAAAAGTTGAACCGCAATCCAATTCAAGATTATTACAGAAAGGGATCAAACAGTTTTTGATACACGTTTGCCATTTCAGGAGCAAATCAGAATGTGAATTTAAGTAACTATAACAAAGCATAAAGGAAACTCAATCAAAGCAGTATTATATAATGGTAGTAAACAACACGAGAAATAAAACAAGGCAATACAATGTGTATAAAAATAATCACCAGCACCATAAAGAATTCCAATTCCTGCATTGCATTTTTCAAGTCCTCCTCCATCCTTCTTCTCTCAAAATCATTCAAACTTTCTGAGCTATTCTAACTTTAGCAAATGAGCTGCTAAAGCTCCCATTTGAATGTAAAAAAAAGTGCTCAAAATCTTCCATTTCCAGCAAGGAGCAAAGAAAGAAGGGGGAGATGAAAGGGAAAGCTCACTGGAATCAAAAAGAAAAATGAAAGTGACAAAGTATACTGAGTGAACCCATTTCTGTAATAAAACAGAATTAGACCAGAGGTGGACCCTGGAATTTTTGCTCCCTCTGTACCTCTCTTAGCTTTACAATTTACTATCATCTTCCATTGGAATGCAAGTCACATTGAGATGCATCCCCCCCCCAACCAAACCAGATAGGTTATGGTTTCACTACCTGCTTGATGGCTTTCCTTCGCTTCTTTTATTCTCTCACTAGATGCACTATTACCTGACTTCAACAAAAGCAATTTGTACACGAGGCAAATGTTAGAGGCATCCTCCATTTCAATCCAAGATGGCCACCAGTCTTGTTTCCTGAGCTAAATGATTTCTTACACCTGGAAGGCTTTGATTAATAACTGTAACAACAACAACAACAACAACAACAACAACAACAACAACAACAACAACAACAAAAACTCTACAAAGTATTGATTCCCCTTCCTCTTTGTATCCTTTCTGAAACCCAGTCTGTATTAACTGAAAGTGTCTTGGTGGCTCAGTAGAAAATACAACGAATTTCATATTTGAATCTTGATTTCCCTATGCAACATTCATTATCTATTCCTCAGATAGAGATTACTTTGAATAGCAGTATGGAAGAATTAGCAGATTTTCAAAGAAAAGAAGTAATTTTGTCTTCCTTTGTTCTTAGAAGAAATCAGAATTTCTTCTGATATTTGATAGGACTCTTTCATTGTTATAGCATTATTTTCTCTCCAGCATCTACATCTATAGCAGGGGTGTCAAATTCACGGCAGCGTCACGTGACATATTGGAACTTTTCCCCCCTTCGCTAAACCAGGCGGGTGCGGGGCCAGCACGTGACACATCTGGCCATGGACTGTGAGTTTGACACCCCTAATCTACCATATAGGCATGAAATACATTAAGCAGCCTTTTATATTTATAAAAGAACAGTCCCACAACTTCCTGGTCCACTGACTTCTGACATCATGGTTGATTTGTTCACCTTTAACCTGTATATTTGCTAAATTGGGAGTGGATCAGTGATGGGATTCAGCCAGTTCGCACCACTTCAAGAACTGGTTGTTAACTTTCTGAGCAGTTTGGCGAACTGGTTGTTGGTAAAAATCATTAGGGTGGAGAACCAGTTGTTAATTTTTTTTGAATCCCACCACGGAGCAGATTAATTGCATACCTGCAACTTCTATTATATTTTGTTTGGAACTTGTTTCATTGATCTCCTAACTGAGGTTCTTGGCAAAGATGTAGATTTAATTGGTCCTGAGCCCAAGAACTGGTTTTGAATGCAGAATATATAACATTTCTAATCTTTCTATACAAAAATACCTAGTTTCTTACTCCCTGAAGACAATTTTAAAATGGACAGAAACTGCTTCTTTTAGGGTTTTACCACCATTTACTTAATTTTATCTTATTTAAATCTCCATTATTAATAAGTGAAAATAATGGGTTCTACTTTTGCTAAACCATAGTATAATTTCCTTATTTGGGCTTAATGTGAAGCATGAATCCATCTACTGAACGTTGTAAAGTGGAGGGATGTTTTTGTGTGAGAATGATTAGATGCATGTAATTAAGCAAAATATAAAGAAACGAATCTCACATTTATTGATAGGATTTATATACCATTTGGGACATTCTTTTATTTCTTTTAGTATCATAAGTGATAAAGTGTATATATTACATATATTGTATATACAACACTACACACATGCACATTGCATTGTTTGACAGTAAATTAGTGCAATGTCTTTCTTTTCCATTTCTGGCCCCTCCTTTTCCTCCTTTTCTTCCAGGTACTCAAACAGAGTGTACATGGGATCATCCTTCATTTTATCTCCAGAAGGAAGAGGTAGGTTAGGCTGAGAAAAAAATGTCCAAAGGCATCCAGTGTACTTTCCCCAGGTCTAGTCACCTTTACTGTTACTCTCCACTGGGTTGAGTGGTTGCCTGCCAAGTGATTGGGTGTGGGTGGCCACATTCTTTACCAAGTGAAGTTTTTAGATAGTCTTCAACAGGGCTTTTTTTCTCCGACGAAAGGTGGCGAAACGCACCCCCCTTCATCGCGCTAAATAGTCTGGAAACTATAGAGCGCGATTGGTGGAGACGGACCACGTGACATGGACTGCAAAAAGGTCCCGGAACACTGTTCCGCCAAGTTCCGGCAGAAAAAAAGCCCTGGTCTTCAAAGACAATAGCAAGTAGAGCACATTGGCATGATCAGATGTACAATGCCAAGGGCACTGATAATTGTGGCCAAGTCCTCTTTGCATACTAGTCAAATCAAGACCAAAATTTCCCTAGCTATGGTTCCATATGCTGGTAAAACAGAAGTGTGAATCCAAGAATACCCTCAATGTCCAGACCTACTTCTTCAAAATGAGTGTGACAGAATCTTGCACCATTATAGGAATCAAAATAAACCACATGTTTTCTGGAGATTGTGTTTTACTGGAATTAAGTTTTAATTTATTTTGTACTAACTAATCTCCCACAGTTTCCAAATGCCAAGTGAGGAAGTCCATGGCCATCTTCTACTGAGCCTGGGAGGAAATATATATAAAATGGTTCATTGCCATCATCCACACTTCAGTAAAGTCATTTTTGGTTGCAAAAAGTTTGATGTATGAGAAATATTAGTTCATCCCTACCCATGAAATCTGAATAGAACTTGTCAGATTTATGATATTGCAATGTAATACATTAATTATGGCAGAAACAAGAAAATGGTTTGTTTCTCCACATAATACCAAGTAAATTCTTGTAACTGAAGGCAGAATTCTGTGTAACTGAAGGCAGAAGTAAAACACCAGGTACACTTTGGGTATTTTTGAATGCATCTGTACATTTGCTGTCTGTCCTACATTAGTCAATAAACAGACTCATGTGCTCTCATGTGATCTTTAAAGCACATCTGCAATAGAGAAAGAAGGAGTGATGTATTTGTTTTCAATCAGAGCAAGAAAAATATACTGAAGAAAGAGAGAGTACAGTATATATTAGAGAAAACTGTGCAAAAAATAGTAATGTCTGAACACATATATTTTCTGATATAATGCCTAATTGTGGAATATATGTACAGTATATTAGGTCAGAAGTCTCCAATCTTTGCGTCTTGGCAGTCTGGCTGTGGAGGGGAGAGTATAAATGGGCTGTACAAGTGGTGGGCAGGCCTTGCACAAATGGTGGACTAGCACCCACATGTGCAGCTCAATTTGCGTGAGTGCCAACCGGCTTGCCACTTGTGCAAGTTGAGCTGCGAGCGCACTCTGGCCTGCTGCTCTTGTGGACTAATTTCAAATAGGCCACACCCCAATAGTGGGTGGGAACCCTTGTATTAGGCAAACTGCAAACAAAACTATTAGCTCATTGGAGAAATATATTAGAAATTAATATGCACATTATTTTAAACTGCTGAAATTGAATGATCTGCATTCAATTTTTTTAAATGGAAGAAATATTCGGTAGAAATAGGAAACTGTTTAAATCAGCATTCTCCAATACTGTATTCTCCAGGTGTCTTGGACTATAAATTCTATAAATTCTAGCTAGCTAGCATGGGTTTTGTAATCCAACAAAACTGGAATATATCCAATTAAAGGAAGCATATCTAAATACTGACATTGCTTGAAGTCACATGGAAGAATTGGAGATGAAGATGAATTATAGTTAGCTTGTGCCTAGTTTTTATTTCATTTTGTCAAAGAGAAACCAGTCTGCACTTCACTGTTATGTTTATGGAAATACTCCTCAAACTGAACTCATCCTAACTTCAATATCTCATTAATGAAGTGCAGCTGGATTTTTGCTCCCCCCCCCCAATATGCTCCTTCTTGTCCAAAAGAAATTACAGTGCTTAAGGATGCTCTCCAGAGAATACTTCAAGCACTGCAGCTGTATCTTTATTTATTTAGTCAATTTATATAGTCATCCATCTCAGCAAATGACTCTGGGCATGACTGTCTTCCTGCTTTCTCTATCAAAATGCAGTTGATAATTACCATGTAGCATCACAAATTCCAATGCAAAACCACCCCTTTTTTCAAAAGGAAAAAAATCTTCTTCGCAGTCTTGCTACTTCCCTATTCCCCCCATTTCATGCTTTTAAGTTGCTCTGTTTGTACAATTGATCCTGGTGTCTGAATATGGGGAGCTGAATTATTTACTAGCTGACTCAGAGCTTGATGATTAAATTGGTTCTTGGTTCTGCACTTTAGGGAGGGAGAAAGAGAAAGAGCAGGAAATTTACTACATATAGAACTTCACTGTCCTCTGCCAGTGGTTGCATTACCACAGGGAGGGTGAAGATGCAGTTCCGTAATAGAGAAATGTGGAGTTAAGGTTAGAGTAGCAGAGCAGATTTTGCAAGGCATTTCCATAACAAATTCATGAAATGGCAGTGTGAATATGTTTGTAGTTGGCTGAATCCAGCATCTTGAATGATTAATGTCTTATAAATATTCTGTTATATTTGTTTATACTTTTAAAGAACAACATCTTTCATCCTTCATACTAATATCAAACAGTGACCATAGTTGCAAATTCTCAATCCAATAATCT
>JAOYMU010000252.1:73949406-73960832 GCA_025802295.1 Psammodynastes pulverulentus | reverse complement strand
TAAATCGGGCTGTGGCTCCCCACAATGGGGGGTAACATTAGGAAAGTCCAGACGGAGCAGAAAGTGATCTGACCATGACAGGGGAGAGATGACTAATTCCCCAACTCCCAGATCACTCGACCACTGACCCGAGACAAAAATCAGATCCAGTGTGCGACCCGCCTCGTGAGTGGGGCCCAGAACTAACTGGGACAGGTCCATAGCCGTCATGGAAGCCATGAACTCCCGAGCTACCTCGGACGATTCGCCCGGCGACGGCAGATTAAAATCCCCCATCACTAGCAGTCTGGGGGTTTCTACCGCCACCGCCGCGATCGTCTCGAGGAGCGCGGGCAGGGCCGTAGTCACCGAGTGGGGAGCCAGGTAGGTGACTAACAGGCCAAACTGTAACCCAAGGCCCCACTTCACAAGGAGGGACTCACAACCGGTCGTCTGTGGTACAGTGATCGCCCTCGGTCTGAGCTCTTCCTTGATCACAATCGCCACCCCACCACCCCTACGAGAGGCCCTAGGCTGATGAAAAGCGCAGAAACCTGGCGGGCACATATCAACAAGGGGAGTACCCCCTTCCGGTCCAAGCCAGGTTTCTGCAATCCCCACCAGGTCCGGGACCCCCTCTGAGATTAGATCATAAATGAGGGGGGCTTTTTTAGTCACGGACCTGGCGTTACAATACATCATTTGTATTTGGAAGGTGGGGTAGAATCAATGAGAATCAGGTGGTTTTTTGCATCTACAAAAGGAACTGATGTGGAGCAGCAGCTTCCTAGCAAGAAAGCAAATGTCATTTTTTAAAATTATTAAACATTTCAAAGAAAGAATATAAATCATGAAGACATATAAAAATAACAAAGTGAAAGGGAAATTAGTAAAATATTAATAATTTAACGTGGGTTGTAAAACATGGAGATTAATTTTCAATAGGTGGTTAGCTAATTAGGAAATATCACTTTTTAGAGAAAAACTAACAATTATTATCAGGCTTTAAAATAGAAATAACTAGTATACCAGTTTAAATCTCTGAATAAAAGTACAGGCTATAGTAAATTTGATCAACACTAGAAATCTATCTTTTTTAATTGAAATATAAAGTCTAAATTTAAGAAAACCCAAATATACATCATGGTACATATTCATGTATTAAGTTGTGAATGTCCCTAAACAATTCCTAAATGTGCACGTGTGCAAGCACACAGGCACGCACACACACATTTGTATGCTTATTTATCAGCCAGCAGTATTACAACAATGACACAAATCCTAATGTTTTCACTTCCCAAGGAAATAAGACCTTAATAGCATTGGTCCTGGGATTTCTCTCCTCTTAAAGCGAGCAGAGTTCATGCAGCACTAACTTCAAGAGAGAGATGCTATCTCTGGAGAAGAACAAGGCCTCTATAAAAGTTAACATGGAAACTCTTAGAAGATCAACACATCTAGACAGGATCAACAAACCTGGTAGCTTGAAGATCATATATATAGAAGACTCTTTAAGCAGAGTTGCTGGAAAGAAGAAAGAAGCTGATGAATGGATGGTTATTTAGGAGTGGAGACAGTCTGCATACTCTAGCTTTAGCTTTCAAACAATGGTAGGGAAAAGAGTGCTTAGATTCTGAAGAAAGTTTCAACCATCGTTTAGTGCCAGTATTTAGTAAATTCTATTTATTAATTATGGGGAAGGAACTTTATTTGTTATATGATGACAGGCAATATACATTGTATGTCTACTCTTTAATTTTTCTAACATGGTATTATTCCTTGAATACATCAACTGATCATAACTCTTTCAGTCATTCCCAATCTTCTCCTTTAGGAAGACCACTACTTGGGCATCATCACATTTTTGCAGACTTCTATTGTAGCCAAAGGTCAGCAACAGGGCAACTCTAGGCCCAATGACACATACAGTGTATATGTATATGTATATATACATTTATATATATAAATGGGGGCCGGGAGATACAGTGTAGCATAGAAGTTAGAGAGAAAAAATGGAGAGAATGATTTAAAGCAGGGAAAGAAGAGCAGGCCTTTCAAATAAGAGAGGAAGTGAAGAAAAACTGAGAGATTTTTTTTAAATTTGCATTCACTACAGGTAGTCCTCAAGTTACAACTGTAATGGAACCTGCGCATCATAGCCTTAATCATGATGATGATAAAATGGGATGTCATATGAACCGACCCAGTTTTACAATCTTTTTGCAGTGGCCATTAAGTGAATGTTGCAGCTGTTAGGTGAACCAATAGTTTACTATGAGGTAGTAAAGACCAGTTTTGGCAAAAAAAAATGTCATAAAATACAGTCACATGATCATGGGATGCTGCAAATGGCCAGGTTGCTGGTTGCCAAGCGCTCAAAGTTTGGCCATGTGACTGCAGCAGGAGACCCAACCATTGGAACTCCGAATCCATGTCATAAGTACCCCCAGGGAAGTCTGTTATAACAGTTGCTAGGCAATCGGTCATAAGTCAAGGATTACCTGTAAATGTTTACAGTTCAATAGCCACCCATTTCTCATTCACTGTTTACAGAGAACTGATATGATGTCAGCTCTCCTGTCTTTTGATAACTGCTGAATGCACTCTTCATTGAGCTACTGTAAAAAAACAAAACATTGATGCAATAGGGCACAAATATAGATTCTTCTTATGTTTATTTCTCAGTTGGCTTTTATGAAAGTTCTGATGTTTGTGCGTAAGTCCAGTTATTGCCTGGTAATTGTTATTCTGCAATGGTAGACAATCTTGTAGTAGGATTCTCCATTCATGCCCATTTAGCTGCATTCGGATGTTATGGGTTCTTACGGATGTTATGAGAAAATTATTTAAGATGATAAGAATGTAGGTGTTGTGTCAATAAAAATACAACACACCTAAACTGTAATGCATCTCTGCACCAAGAAGTATCTGAAATTCTATCTGTAAATTGCACCAGAAGTCATAGTGCAGCAGCCACTCTAACTTGAATGGTTTCATTGGGGAAGCATGAGAGGTTTTCAGATTACTCATCCTAAAAGAAAGTTTGCACACTTTCTATGTTGCCAAAAAAGTAATGATAAATTTCACCTCCATTTTTCATTCACTTGCTCTTGCAACTCTTGAGCTACAAAAAGGAGGATCTGGCTTCTTTCATTAACATTTTACAGTGGATCTATTGAATTCTACACTTTGTTTCTGGGTAGAAAAACTGGATGAACTCCAACAGGAAATCAATTCTCAATGAGATGCTCAGGTTGAAGCCTTAACTACCACTAAGACAGACATTAGCCTTCCTTTTCTTATCTTTTTCACTTTTAAAAATTTTAGCTGCCATTTGATCTCCTCTTTCTCCTCAATTATCTGGACTTAGCTTAACATTTCACAGGAAGTGTGTGTGCATGCGTGTGTGTGCATGTGCGTGCATGTGCATGCATGTATGTGTGCACATGTGTACACATGCAAGGAGAAGGGTGAGAAATCCACTTCTCCAAAGTAATGGAGAATACCCTGAATCAAATCTTTTTATATAATAGCACTGAAAAAAAGAAAAACAGTTCAGAAATGAATTCCGAAATTTAAGTTCTACTCCTTTTGAAGGTCTTTATTGCCAAAACTGAAAGGGCTGTGAGTCAGCACTTTCCAAGAGACATGCTTCTTTTGGTAATTTACTGGTCAGCTCCCTAGCGTAACTAAGAAACAGAAGCAAAACAAAAATTGCTGCCAATGGATTGTTAATCATTTGAGTCATACTTTGCAAAGCTGTAACAATTATTTTTATTTTAATCTTTAGGTTAGCTATTACACATGTTAACAAAACAGACACAAATGTCCCACATGCAAAATGAGAAAGGCATACTATCTATGGAGTCTTTCAGACCCAGGAATTATGTGAGATGAGCCCCATAATCACGCAAGGTTGTAACTGGATACTTGCTACTGTGAGCAATTTTAGATTGAAATTTTTGTGAAGAGAGAGAATGGATGTGTGTTTATAAATATCAACTTGAGGTTGCTGGACATCAGCAACCTCAAGGTCTTGGTTGATAAGTGAGCACAGTTGTGCCAGTAATTCTCTGTGCTCATTTAATATAGCAGAGAGTCTTAATTTTTGTGTGTGCCATGGACCCTTTTGAGAGTTTAATGAAATCTATCCACCCTTTTCCAGTAAAATGTACTGAAATTAAATTGGACAAATGTAGTTATCAAAATATTAAAAATAACAACTGTCTAATAAGCAATATAATGAAAGTAAAGTTGTAACTTTTTCCCATCCAAGTTTACAGACCGTCTCTGAAATCAATCCATGGGCTGTTGACAATCTTTGCTTTGTGTCATAAATATGTGAACATGTTAGTTGTTTGCAACTAGAATTTGTAAACTGTTGTGTGAACATGTCAGTTGTTTGTAAACTGACCGAATGAATAAAATAGCAAAACCAGATCTGGGTTGCAAAAATCCAGGAAAAGACCACCAAACAGCAGGAAAAACAGGAAAGTCTTCTCTTTTCATCCACCCTTTAGTTATCCTGATTTTTTGAAGATCTGTTCTGGTAGTCTCATACTATAATAAAATTTCAAGGTACAATAATCAGAAAAATGTTGGGTAGAATTAACTATTCTTTTTTTTTAAAGGAAACAAGCCAAATAAATAGTAAAGATAATAAGTCAAAGCTGATATTTAGCACTTAGGTAAATCATCTACAGGGCTGTCAAACTCCTGGCTTCTGGGCCGGATGCGTCACATGTTGACCATGCCCACACCTGGTTTAGCAAAGAAGGGGAATCCTGATATGTCATGTGATGAAGCCATGACGATATGAGTTTGACATCCCTGATCTGCGGTTTACCTTCTGCCTTGGGTGTATAGCAATACAACAGACAAAGGGAATATTTCACCCTCCAGTTTCTTTATCTCTTTGTTGCCTTAGAGTATTGTAGTCAGGTGAATTTGTCCAATCCAAATCTTGTAGTCTAGTGCAATAAATCTAGAACCTGCAGTCTGATGACACTTGAGTAGCCTGCTGGCTAACTAATGACCCCTAAGCATTCTGATCTACAATCACCATTCACACCATCCCATTAAGAGGTAGAATGGAGAAATTAAAGGGAGAGAAGAAATTAAATGTTTCTTTGTCCCTGGGCAGTTGGGGTTAGACATTTCTCAGGGAAGCAAGGGGGCTAGGAACTTTTTTTCTGACCCTCTGCTTAAAAGAACTGGACCAAGTAAGGGAAATTTGACAGAATATGTTGCAATCTTATCATGGGGTATTATTTCTTTCCAGGACTGCTTTTGCTCATTTATTTTGTCTCCTTTCTCTGCATAATATAACTCCATCTATTTAATGACTGCCAACTGATGTATACAGATCTCTGCCTCATGCGCTTAGAGGCAGCTAAGGTTCTTCTTCAGGTCTTTTATTGCCTTTGCCAAAATGAAAATTCTTCATTGTTGGTTGCTTCACTGTTGAGTTATGCTCTCTAAAACCACTTAGGTGAAGTAACCCTGGTAAAAAGATACAACTGGAACTGTTTATCTAAAAGTTCAGTTCTGAGAAAGAATGATCTCCAGTAATGCTCCATGTAGATTTATAGCATGCAGTATAACAGGAAAACAAAGGGGTATTTATTTTGTAATAACCATGGGCTAATAGCAACAGAACATAATTACAATATTATCAGATGTAGACATTAAAAATGTTATATCAGAAACTGAGTTGGGTAGAAAAAGAATCAAGCCTCCTGAGAAATTTAAAGCTGTTCATAATCTTAGCAGGAACACTCTGGAAGTTGTTCTACCGTTTTATGTGTGTTATCGAGATGTTTTTGACATCAACCAAAAGGATTGCTCATCTGTCCATCTTTCAGTTGGTCCATCAACATAATTTCTCTCAAAAATAGAACCAAATACAACCAAACAGAACCAAGACTGAGGTTTAAAAAATTGGCTAAGGTGGCTAGGGTGATGGAGGAAAAAAAATCAAGAAAAATTTCCCCCAATGATTCCTTATTGGAGACCTTGTTAGGCAACAGCTCCAAATGCTGCCAGCTACTCCATTCTCGAGCCCACTTCCTTCCTGATCATGTGATCCAGACCAGATTTTTCTGTTAAACAGTTGAATAAGATTTCCAAAAGCCACTCTCTGCATGCTTTCCATGCTCTTCCTGCCCTGTGCTTCCCAATACACACATAGATGCCACATGAGGGGACAACAGAAACATACCAGTACATAAAGGCCATACTTAGGCTCATACCACATGATCCAGGGGGGAAAGTTCACATGCACAGAGACATGGAGATGCAGCAAAAGATAGAAACACAGACATGGACATGGTATATTAAAGAAGAGAACAGGTGCCTCTTATGATCCCTGATAGTAAAGGAGGTGGAAAGATTTGTACAAGTCGTGTTCTGCATATTTCTCTATCTTGTCATATAAGTAATACTATAGGGTCATCAACTGGGTCATTCCATATATGACTTTTCTTTTCAGGTTCCTTCTGAATGTGTTGCAAACCAAGATAAAAATGACCATATATTTCTTTTTTATTTGATTATTTTCCCACCTTTCTTTCAAAGCTGCATGCCAATTTTTACCCACAAAAGAACTTGTGAGTAGGTTTGGCTGAAAGATTGGGAACCCATGCCTTGAGTTTCTATGACTAAGGGTGGATTCCAACCTGTTTATTTAATCCTGGTCCAGTATTTTAACCTCTACCCTATATTGGCTCTATGCTGTACTATCTCATATGAAGCTCCATTGCAACTCATAATTCTTCAGCCAGCAACTCTTGGTCTATTGTTTTCTAAAATATTGTCTTAATTCTCAGACTGAACAATTATATTGCTCATTCCAACAAATCAAGTTGACATTAAAGAATAAGAAGTCAGCCTGGGTGTGACACAGTCCATTATTGTTTGTGAAGGACCCACAAGGAACAGGTCTGAAAGATCCTAAGATTCTTTGTAGATATAGATGAAAAGCAAGCAACTATATGCTACACATGCAAACATATGCATATGCTACATATGCAACCATAGGCTACATATGGTCTTTAAGATCTCCTTTTATGGCTCTAATGCTCTCCCTGAAGCTATGAAAACATAGTTTTGCACAGTAGTGGTTTCCTACCAGTGCTGCTACTGGTTCGGTGATAGCATACGCATGTGCCCAGCTCAGACAAACCCCAACTAAAGTGCCTCTCAGCTGCTTTAGCATGGCAATCCGCTCTGCTGCGCCAATTAACTGAGCGGATAAAGATCACAAAAGAGCACGGGAGGGTGAGAGGGCCCAAAAACCACCCAAATACAGATCGTTGGAGCTACCACTTGTCGGAGCTACTGGTTCTCCCGATCCTGGGTGAACCGAGAGGATACCACCACTAGTTTGTACCTTTTGATTCGACAACAGGTGATTTTTTTAATATAACCCATAAAATGGGTATATCCAAAGTCAGAAAAGAAAAAAAATTACTAAAATTTCCTCCCTTCAAAATGAGCCTACATGAATGAAATGACTTTATCCGGCAACCTGCAATGTACCTGAAAGTATCATATGCAGTTCTAAGCAACTTGAATGTGCTGAGCTTGAGGTGGGAATTCCTTGACCATTACTTTGAAGTTTAATAATAGAAATGCCTTCATCAACAAATGACTCATAGGATGATATGATTAAATCTACTTTTCTGCCGCTAACTTTATTTGCTGCTTTAGGGGGACCTTGGGGACATAAATTGTATTTATATTCCTTGTATGCCCAACTGCTGAAATAAGAAACATTTATTCTTATTATTGCATCTTCACTGCTATATATATGATGGGAAATTGCTGAGCAGCAGCCAAGAATCTGGTTTGCCTACTTAAACCTGATAACAAGCTTTAAGCATTAGAGTTGCAAAGGAATAAAGGGTTTGTGCATAGGTTGACACTGTGCTGAGGACTTTTGCTTGGTTGGTAAGGCTCCATCATGGAATGGATGTCTCCAGAGCAACCTGTGAGGTCAAATTCCTATCCTTTTCCTGCTTTCCTGAGGAAGATTCCTGAAAGCTTTGATTCCAATGCTCCAGGGGCTTGGCTTCTTCTTCTTAAATAGGGGCAATTGGAGTGGCACTTAAGATAAAAAGAAGATGATAAGCCATTTCTTACATGCGCCATTATAATGTCCTTTAGTTGTATCTACCCAATTGGTAGGTGTTTGTAACTATTGTGAATAGATTTCTCATTGCAGATGCCTTAACTTTTTAATAGAATGCATGTTTGCATTATGGCGTATTACAAATGCTGGGCACATTTCCTTGCTTCTTGTGTGATGATAGCACTTGCACTTCCTCACTACTTGAACATGCCTCATCAACCTCTCTTTCCTCCCATGTCCTCATCTGATTCCCAATCCATATCTGAAGTAGGCTTATGTCATCCTTAGTTGTCCTGGTTTTCAAGTTATATCATCCTGCTTACAATTGTAACAAACTGGTACTAGGGGTACAATCTGATGTTTTTCATCAACCAGTTCTTTCAGATGACCTTAAGGGTAAGATCAGCCCAGTATACCGCCCTGTAGTTTCTAGGCACTGTTTTCCACAGTCCCTCTGGAAACAGTGAAACAGGAGCAAGACATATAGAGTGAAGCAAGAGATAAAGGGATGACTTCTCTCTGTCACTTCACTGTGCAATTCTATGCATATCAACTGTTGGTAGCACCTCTTTGGAATATAATTTAGTGCAACCCTCTCCCCACCCCACCAAGGAATTTGTTAAGTCTCAGGCAGCATACCTTGACTAGTTTAATTATCTTTTAAAAGAGCACTAAACTCTTCCTTATCAATAGCTGAAACATCTGGAAGATGCCTGAGAGAAATGTAATAAAGCAGGATGGAACTTGTCTCCCATCACCCTGAGCAGCCTTCCATGTATCTTTCAGTTAGGAATGGATAATACTTGTCGTGCACATGGTAGTTGTGTATTTTTCTCACTAACCCACACCCCTTTTTAGCTACTAGCTCTTACTTCATGAGATAGGCCTGCAAGGAAGTTCCATAGTGCAGCACGAGTTTCCCTCATGCCTCACCATCAAACTTCTTTATACTTGTCATATTTTTGAGGTGGCATACCACATCTTCTGGCTCAAGGCTGAGAGAGATGCCAGGAAAAATGGGTAGTGGCTTTTACTCACCAAGTCTCTGATCTCATAGCTTTAGGTAAAGGATCAGATGGGAGCTGCTTAGCTCTTCTATTCTGCCTCTTCTCCTCACTCAGCATGAGGCTCAGCTGCCAAAACTCCTTACCCTTACCCCCACCCCCACCACTTGACAGCTTCTGTACTATGCAGGTTAGAGATCAGAAAACAGCAAAGTTGATCTCTATATGGTTTGCAATCAGCTGAAGGAATGATAGATAACACTTTAACATGGAAGAATATTTTTTCTCTCCCTCCCCAATGCCCCAGGGCATGAACGAGACTACTTTAAATCATCCTTAACATCCAGTGTTAAAGTTATATACTTCCCCTTATTCTGACACTGTCGAAAGACAACTTCAAGGTATATAAATTTTGAAAGCCGTTGCATTGGATGGAAACCAAGTGAGTGGCAATGACAAAGGAAATAGAGGCAGGATAGAGATTAATAATTGGGACAGCAAATTTCATGCCAGTATAATTTTCTTCCCACTCAAGGAGGGAGTAGATAATTTATTTAATATATATATATATATGGCTGCTCAACATACACCAAGATGACTGCAGGCAGCTGACAACATTAAAAATCCACAACATAAAAATAAAAAAAAACCTCCCTCACTCTCACGGCAGCAACAACACAATCAAATCAACTACTTGGTCAGCTCCGCCTCTATTTGTGGTCCCTAGGCCCACTGACAAAACTATATCTTCAGAGCAGGGGTGGTATTCAACAGGTTCTGACCAGTTCTGGAGAACTGGTAGCGGAAATGTTAAGTAGTTTGAAGAACCAGTGGTAACCTTCCCCCAGGAGTGGGGTGAGAATGGACATTTTACAATATCCTTCCCCTGCCATGCCTACCAAGCCACACCACACTACCAAGCCACACCCACAGAACCAGTAGTAAAAAAAATTGAATCCCACGAGAGGCAGCGATATTTCATAGAGAAGGGGCCACCAGCAAAAGACGCCTTTTTTATAGTCTCACCTGATGTACATCCATAATGATGGAACCCCCAACATACTCTGCCTTCCCATCCTAATGGAGCAGGTGGATGTAATAGGGAAGAGACACCCCTTCAAATAACTTGGTCCCCAAGCGAGGTAGGGTTTTAAATGTGATAACCAGCACCTTGAATTTAACTTGGTAATGAGGAAAGGCCTCTTGTTAAACATTCCAAGTGAAATAAGTTATTTGAATTTTGTTCTGATTCTCTCTCTCTTATATCTCTGGTTTATTCACTTTCCCAGAAAATTAATCTCAATTGATTTAACAAAGCAAACATGAACATCCCCATCAAGGCCTATACTTTAGTGAGAGAAAGCTATCATAGTTACCTTGATATGTTGGATAGGAATATGAAAGACCATCTTAGAATAAAATATTCCACCCTTATGATCCTAGGGGGAACAATTATCTCAGAATTCTTTTCTCATTTGGATGAAATGATGTATTCAGTTAAAACAGAATTACCATAGTAATTATTTGCCCACCTTCCCTGCCTTTGATCTCCAGTGTTGTGGAATCACAATTCAAGTTCATCACTAAATAGAGGCCAAATAGCTCACAATCTCATGTACAGTTTCATACAGATAGAATCTCATTTGCTCATCCTGCAATTTTCTTAAGAAGAGCAAGTTCATGTGTATATTTCTCAGTGCTGCAGTTGATCTTTTTTAAAAAAAGAAACTGCCAAAAGGATTAACCAAGGAAGTGTAAATGCCAGAGGAAAAGTCTCTTCTTTTATTATATCTGACGGACAATAAATCATCCCCAGCAATGGCCTTTTTATGACTTGAAGATGGTTAACAGCCAGTGGGGATTTTGCTTTTGTTTTCTTTTGAGGACAGGAAAAAGCACACATTCTTTTTCCTGGATTGCGAAGAGGCTTTCATTACTAAAGATGGCAAACTGCAACCATAAACCAAGTCTGCAGCAATATATCCTCTGTTGAACTGCATATTTATGGGCATTATTATGCTAGCAAAATGCTCAGGCACATCTGTGACACCGTACTGCACACTGCCATTTGGGAGAAAACTTTTCCAATAGAAGAGAATATTTGTAGCTCAGGGTTGAACTATGGAGTCCTTGATGTTCTCTGAGCTTGGTTGTTTGCTGGCAGATATTTCCCCACCTGACTAGGTAACATCTTTTTTTTTTTTTTTTTTTAAGAATTTTTTTATTGTTTTAAAACATAAAAAAAAACAATATTTAAAAATAAAACAATACATAAATCACCCAGTGCTGTACATAGAAAGGAAGATTTGGTT
>JAOYMU010000252.1:73903655-73928224 GCA_025802295.1 Psammodynastes pulverulentus | reverse complement strand
GCGGTATAGAAATTAAAATTATTATTATTATTATTATTATTATTATTATTATTATTATTATTATTATTATTATTATTATTATTATTAAAATGCCCCCCCCCTGTGGTGCAGGAGGCCAACTAGGCCATGCCCACCATGGCCACACTGACCCAGCATCCGGGGAGATAATCAGTTGCTAAAAATTTTAAAGCCCACCCCGGCTTTAGTGGGCTGTATGACTGAAACCAGGGTGGGCGATGGTTGAGAAAGAATGGGAAGATCCGAAGTTCATGAGATTGGAAGCCTCCATATGCTTCCTTTAAAGCACCCTCCCCCTGCCGCTTAGAGCTGGGCTTCCCTTGGCATCATGGTTCTCTTGAATCCCAAAGAGGCTCTTGTTGCTGGCTGTTTTGGACTTTAAATAGTTCAAAGCAGAGTAGCAATTAATTTGTAGCTTGCAACACTTTCAGATCTTCTGGCAACTTAAAGAAAACAAACAGCAGCCAGAAGCAAAATGATGACATGATGTGTCCTTCCCTTGGGTGCGGATCTATTCCCTGCTACAGAAGGAGGCAATCCGATGCTTTCCAAATACTGTACATTGTATTATAATTTTCTGAAGGCTTTACTATTGGCTAGGGGAAATGTGAATTCCTGATTAAAATTCCAGAGAATATCACGTTGCCTTCTCTTGACTTGTTATATATTAATTAATTAATTAATTAATGAGTTATGGAACTATTTATGTAAAGAATTGAAAAGGAAGTTGTTATTTCCCTTGGGAGGGGCAGTGATTTGGAGTCCCCTAT
The DNA here is from genome assembly GCA_025802295.1 of Psammodynastes pulverulentus. NCBI lineage: Eukaryota > Metazoa > Chordata > Lepidosauria > Squamata > Psammodynastidae > Psammodynastes > Psammodynastes pulverulentus. Next base: position 73,927,436 of record JAOYMU010000252.1, on the reverse strand, counting down.
CTCACTGCACCCTACAAACCCATGCAGAATTCTTATGGTTCATCATAGCAAGATACTTCTTTTCCATCCTTTCATACTGCCCAAGTAATTGTTCATGGCAGTGAGCCAAGTAGCAACAAAAAACTGTATGAGTTACCCCGTAGCCAAATTGGAAAAGATAGAGGATGAATGAATGATTGAGCATGTGATCTGGGAGCAGAAAGAAAAAAGTGTATTCTTCGATTATAATCTGAACCGGGAAAGAATTGTTTTGTCAGCAACAGAATGGAGATGAGCTCTGCAACTGCCCCCAATTCACATTTATGAGGTGTGTAGAATCCCACACTTCAGCTGTGTGTTGGCAAAGGGACTCCTGCTTGTTCTTTGTAATTCAAATTATACTAGAAGTGTTATATGTGGCTGCAACTCTACATTTAACTTGGTCTGAATAGACACTTCCTTGTGATCAGAAGCAATTCTGATCCGTGTTATTTAGGGTAGTGAGACACAGTGATTTTGGATTAGTGGATATCCTTGTCTCTATTTGAGGTTGCTATACCTTGTTCTGGCATTATAGTAGAATAGAACTATTACCCCAAAAATCAGGATAAAGATTTGTGTGTCTTAATCTTTATATAAAATTCATCACAGCATTTAATGGAACTTAATATGTGAATCCTTCCACATAAAACATAACTGCATATGGAAAATGAAGAATTCTGATTCCAAATTGTCAGCTTGATGTGCTAATTTTCCATAGCCATTTCTGCCTTAGAAAATGGTAGTTATTTTGTTTTGTTTTTCTAATGTAAGCTATCCATAAACATGGCTTTGACATTGCAATATCTTCTGGGAAAAATTGCTGTATAGTTCTGTAAATGTAAGTTGCCCATAATATTCTAAAAATATGGGTTTTCTACATTTTTGTTGCCAACACTGGTGAATAGTTCTACCGTATATGCTCAGCATCAATCATGCATGTCCCAAATACCATACAAATTATACAGCCCCCACTCCCTGACCAAAGTCTGTCTTCCTTCGTTGCTTCCCATGTAAAGTATATCCCAAACAGTCTTGTGATGATGGTATATGATTTTCAGTATGGATTATGCCTTTGATTCTGCCCTTCTGTCAATGGCTTAAAGTTTAAACTTAACCCCGAAAATCTAGAGCAAGGATGTACACAATCTTGGCAATTTTAAGACCTGTGGACTTCAACTCCCAGAATTCCCTAGTCAGCCATTAATATTATTTCTATAATATCATATTTCTAATCTCTTCATGACTAATATAAGGGGCCAGATTTAAAATCTTTCTTATACAATCTTGGGCCATGTGCCCTTAAGGGAGGACTGTAACAACCCTGACCTGAAGCAAGATGGAATCAGAGTTTCTTTCTAAAATCAAGGATTATAGTACAATCTAAGCAACTTTGTAGTAAAAAAATATACCACATTAATGTTATTTTTATACTTCTGTTAGTAAAATATCAAAGGCCAACAAAATTGGCTGGACCGGCCATGGAAATGCTCAACTATTTGCAGCAAGGAAGGTGCTGCATGTCTGCAGAAATGCAACAAAAGAAAGCCATTTCTTAGATAAGGCGTCCATTGTTCTTTCCGTCTATAAATGAGTTCTTCTACACTACTGTCCTTCCACTTTGCAGACACATCCAAATCAATGACTCATGTAGAAATACAAGGCAGAGGTTCCATTAATTATGAGTTACCTACTTCAAATGTATCATTGTTATTAGGTAGAATAATAGTTCAGAAAACTATTCAGAAAAAAAGGATGGCTCAGCTATCAGCAGTTTAGAGAACAAGGGCTCTGTACTATAGCTAGCAGCTAAACAAAGCTGTCATGTGTATAAGTCTTTTGTTCAGCTGCTTTGTTTTTTCCCAAGTGGAACACAGACCAGATGCGATATACAGAATGACTGGTTTGTATCTCCAAGCTCTAGAATTGTTGCAATCATGCCGACATTGTAATAGCAGATTGGATCTGGGTACTTCCACCGACACAAATTTTTTTGTCAGTTAGCACAATGTGACAGATTGGAAATAGCTCCAAATTTGTATAGGAATCCGGCCATTCTTTCATTATCCCCACTCTGTAATATTATTGTTGGGAAAAAAAACCCTTTCTTTGACACATATATCTGTTAGTATACATTCAGTTAAAAATTACCCAGGATTAACAAACACCGCCATCAAGGAATTAATAGTTCCAAGTATGGTATAGTAGCTGTTTTATCTACCCCGAAATCGCTTCAGTATCTCCATGGAAGACCTTTGGCTTTTAAAAGATTTTAGAGGATTTTGTAAATGTAACCGTTTGGCTGCTTGTTTTCACATGGCATAAGAGGACAATTCACAGCTATAATCACTGCTGGATAAATAGGTCCTTGACATGGGGCAGCATTACATTTAACACCAGATTCAGGTCAGGAATGCCAGCAATTTTTGTATCTGTTAGTCATCGTCCTTTCTATGAAAAAAGTCATAGAACTCATGGGAACAATGAATATGATCCAATGGGAACAATTAATTTGATCCAGATAGAGTGTTTTGGGTTTGTGTTTTTGCTTTTAAAGCATAAGCATTCTCTTATCATTTATATGGGTGGGATATTAATACTGCAAGAAAATTTATCAGAGATAAAATATAGTGGGGACAATTTAGCTTTTTACTCCCCAGTGCTAATTGCAATGGGTTTAATTCATTATCCTAGACCATAAGGCTGTTGCGTGGAGGAGTGACTGCAAGATAGATAAGACACTGTCAGTGAACAGAGTACTTCTGGACCTGGAAGAGTAATCCTGGTTCATAGAATCCTACTATAGCCAGTATAAGTAACCTGTCCTTCTGTACTGCTAGTCCTTCTTATTCCTGGTGCCTTGCAAGTATTAGAACCAAAGCTTTCTTTCAGTCTTTGAAACCAATTGAACCCTCCGCCATTGTCTTACTGGCTGTCAAAGAGCTTCTTATGATTGAGAGTGATTTAACAGGAATCTTCAGTCATAGATTTTGTGCTGGGAAAACTAAGCCATCCAAAGCCTTAGAGATTTTAATGGGATTTTGTCTCCTTCACCTGTTTTTTGATGTTCCCAAAAAAATCTGTCTGGGCAGATGTAGAATATGCCCTCAGGGTGATCGTATGCTCTTTAACAATGTTATTGTAAAGTGCAGCTGTAAACATAATAACTCATTACTGTACATTCCCGAGCATGTGTAACGCAGTGTTCGCAGGAGTGAGTAAGGCGGTTGCAAGCTGCACAGCTGGCACTGATTACCTGCCCAGTCTTTTCTATCAAGTGTCTAAGACTGCCAGACAGCTGAGGTAGACTAACCCATCAAAGCATGCGCAGCAGGTGTTCTCCTGACTTTTTGAAGCTTGGTGCGGGAAGCTCAGTGTTATCTGCGAGCAGGCATTCTAGTTTGGCTCTACACATTATTCAAGGATGTCAGCCCTTCATCCCGGCGGCAATGCAGAAGGCTGGAATTCAAGACAAGAGGACTCAGCAAGGTTAGGCCTGCAAAAAGTAGAACAAAACCTAATTCTACATACAGTGAAGTTGTGAATGTATTTCTTACATTAGCCAAATGTGTTTTTCTTAGTTTGCCCGCTTCACTTTGAAATTTTATTGCATCATATAATATAATAGTTAGAGTCCTAGGAAGTTACTGAACTCTCCTGTTTTGAAATCCAGTTGTTTCATTTGGAGTAGCTCCATCCTTCAGCCAAAGAATACATGGCAATGTGTATAGCTATTCCTGCCTGCCCCCCTTTTCATTTTATCATTGCAGTAACCTCATCAAGAAGATTAAGTTGAATGTTGAAGAGCCTAAGGGCACCTAGTACATTTATTAAGAAATAAAGCTCAGGGCCCTCCAGCCCAAAGCTAATACCCCAACTGTTATAATGCTCTGCCCTATTTGGTCCCTTCTTTTGATATAATGAACACGTTTTATTGAACAGTGTGCACACACAGTTCAGGCAGAAAGCTTTAGGGTAGTCACCATAACACCATAAGGACCAGAACAGTATTTTTGGAAAATATTTTATTCTAAGCGTTTTCTATATTTGGGGTTTTTTTTAGACCATGTAGTACATTCAGCTGTACATTTATGCAGCCTGCTCATTCGCTACAGAAACAGAACCCAAATAACCACAACTCTTGGCTTGCTCTAAGATTATTCCTGCCTGGTTTTTCCACTCATAGATCTGTATTTTAAAAACTCTGCCTTTTAAAATAAATCATCTTTGCCCTTTGCTTAGCCTTGCCTCAGAATTACGGAGTTCTGGAAAAATTGCAAGGCAGCAAAAATGTTGAGTCAACAGTTTCAGCCCTCATTTTAAAATAAACTTCTGTACATATATTCTATAGTTTTAAAAGGCAAAATGAGTTCCTTGTTAACAAAAGGGTTGTTTTTTTTTACTAGAATAATTTGCTCCTGGCAATTCCTCTTCTGTTCGATTGCTTGCAACTGCAGTGCAGTGTGATCAAAGAAGTTTCTAGTTAACTGGAATCTCTCTCATACACACACAGAAACACACACACACAAAATGGTTTCAGCATGCTTCCAGTAGACCTTTTCACATCTTCAAACTTCATCAATCCACTGTTTTCCTCATGACCTATTTCCCGATCAGATCTTTTTTTTTCATCATCTCTTCCTTTTCTGCTTTGGATTCTTCTCTGACCCAATTTCACCAAAATCCATTTCATGTTATTTTTTTCCTCTCTCTAAGCCCCCCCCCCCCCAGTCCGCCAGTTCATCTCACTTCTTATTTATAAAGAGTAGGTTTTCCTGGCTGGTTTTTGTTGGTGGAATGACTTTAAGTAAATATTGAACTTTTACAGGTATAATGAGTGACAGCACAAATAAAATGGCCAAAATAGAGACTGTTGCCATGTGGTGTATGTGGAGCTTCCATTGAAAAGAATCCAGAAATTGCAGTTGGTGCAAAATACATCAGCCAGATTGCTAAGTTAATTATTGCAAGGTAAAGGAATTACACAATGAAAGATCTATTCTCATTACCAATTGCTTACCAGGCAGAGTTGATGGTTATGTATTAACTTTAAATTGCCTTAAGAGCTTATTTTCGACTGTTAGAAGCCCCTCTGTTTGGCACCTGGGAGAGGGCTTTCTCTTGCCTTGTTGTCAGGCTGTAGAATGAAGTTTCCTGGAATTGCCTTTGAGCCTCCCTCTCTCTTTTGCCAGGTTTTTGCTCTCATTAATTTTAATTAAATTATTTTTTGTTTTTTTGGTACCTGTTTGAATGGAAAGATAAATTAATCCAATGACAACAACCCACCTTAAAATTCTCTCTTAACATTTTACTTTATCCTTTAAAACAGCAACTTGAAGACTTGAAGACTTCAATTCCCAGAATCCCTCAGGCAACCTGTCTTAAAGTTGTCAAGGTTGGAGGTCCCTGCTATAAAGCCATGTTGACCAAACTAGATATTTTCTAGATCTGTGGACTTCATTTCCCGATATTCTCAGTAACAGCATGCTGGTTCAGCATCCTTGGAGTTGAAAAACAGTTGGAGAGGTACTATTAAGGGATGGCATTTAAAAAATCAGAGCAACTTATTGGTCATCTGTGAAGCTACCCCTCCTCCCAGTTTCAGCACACTGCTAAATTTCCTTATAGTTCAGGCTTTAGGCATAAGCCATCTTGAATCTAGAACTTTCAGATGAATTGATTTGTCTCAGGTGTTAAACCACAAAACATATTTTCTCTTTTTGTATCCTACTATAATGTGTAAGCTCAGAACAATCAATTTATAAACTATAGTTTATGTCTTAAATTGATAAGTAAACCCAGGTTACCATGACTAATTCAACAAATAATTGTTAAAGAAACTACATCTCAGCTTGTGGTTCAGTTTGCAAAGAATTTGTTTTAATCATGCTTTCTTTAGTAAGTCAGTGTTGGCTGGGATATGTTCTTATCATACTAAATAAACCACAGTGGAAAAGCCCAAAGATGAGTTCATGCCTCTTGTGAAACTCTTCTAGAGCCACCACATTTTTAAAGGGCCATCCCATTATTTAGCATGTTGGGTGAGGTCATTCATTGGTTTGGGGTTCAGTATCATCAGTATGTTAATGATACTCTGGACTGGCAAAGTGAGGCTGTCAAGATTTTGTCTCAGTGGCTAGCATTTGGATGGAGAAGAACCGTCTCCAAGCCAAATCCTACCAAAACCGAATGGCTGTGAAAGTTTGGACCATCCAGATTTGGGGATATTCCAACTTTAATTTTGATTAAGTTTGCACTTCCCCACTCAAGGATGGTGTGCAGTTTGCGGGGTCTTCCTGGACTGATAATTCCTGCTTGATGAATAGGTGGCCACACACCATCTGGTGTGTGAGTTGCACCATCTCCTAGATCAAGGAGGCCCCTTCAAACAGATACACGTGTTCTGGTTATCACATGTCTTAATTATTGCAAAACACTCTACATGGAGCTGCCCTTGAAGAACTCCTGAAAATATTAGCTGGTTCATAATGTAAAGGCAGATAATGTAACACCTCTGCTTTGTGAGCTGCCCTAATGTTGCAAATTTGTTTTTCGATGCAATTCAAGGTGCTGGTCATTACTTATAAAACCCTACATGTCCTGGTTACTTGAGAGCTCTTGTCTCCCATTGTATCTGTCTGACAGATTCAGTTTGACAGGATTAGTGCATACTGAGTTCCATCAATTAAATAATGCCACCTATCTGAATCTTGAAAGTGTGTCTTCTCTGTAACATCACTTCCCCTCTGAAATGACTCCTCCGCCACACAATTCAAACAGTTCCCACCCTATTGGGATTTTGAAGGGCATTAAATAGCAGATCTTTGGAAAGGTAGTTTGATGTTCCTTTCATCCTTTCTGTTCCTCTCTACCATTGTTGTCCCTTTGTTTTGTACTGTTTTATGTTTTTTGTATTGATCTTTTTTAACAAAAAAAATATAATTATAAGCTATTCGGAGTCACTGAGAATTGGAGGACATATATATGTAATAAATAATAATAATTGATATGATATGGGTGATCACACATGTAGCCAGATTTTTAGACTGAGGCATTTTTATCCACCTATCAAATCCTCCCCAGGGACCTGAGATAGGCAGATGTTGTTGTTTGATGGTGTTAAAGGTAGGTCTTATATTTTGCAGGTCTTATATTTTGTGATTTTCCCCAGTTCTTCGTTTTTGCTGTCTCCAGGTATTTATCCAGACTTTCCCCCCACTTTTTCTTACCGACAATTGTTAAATCTGGGTGTTGTGATTCAGATGCATGTCTGTTTGAATTCTAAGGTCTCAGAGAACTGTAGTTTTTAAATTTTCTATTACATTGTCTATCTTGTGGTCCCGTGGTGGAATTCAATTTTTTTTACTACCGGTTCTGTGGGTGTGGTTTGTAGGCATGGCTTTGTGGGCGTGGCAGGGGAAGGATACTGCAACATCTCCATTCCCTCCCCACCTCACTAACCTGCTTTCCAGCTCTGTTCTCCTGTGCAGGGCGACGAAAGAAGACCCAGCCGATCAGCTGGGACTCTGGAGGCAGAGACTAGATGGGGCGGGGCCAGTCAGAGGTGGTATTCACCGACTTTCTGAAGTACTCAAAATTTCCACTACCATTTCTTCAGAACTGGTCACAACCTGCTGAATACCTCCTCTGTTGTGGTCCCACCAGTTCTTGCTTGCAAGCAAGTAATATTGGTTTGCAGATATTCCAAATGTATCATTGTTGCTACTTTGTTATGTTGTTGTTTGTAGTCATTCTAAATCAACAGAGGCAGCATTTGCTGTCTGTTGCTGTCTTCTCAATTCTGGCCTTGTATGCATTTGTTCTTAAGGTTTGGTCTTGTGCAGCAGGATTTAGCGCCTCTCCCCCCCCCCCTTCCCAGTTTTTCTGCTCATGGCTATTGCGAGGTCTTGTTGTTAGCTGCTTTGCCTGCTAGTTTTATTATGTACTGGCCAGGTGATACTTTGCCTTGTCAAGTCTTTTTTCAATTTTTCATTTGATATTATTGGTGTTATTACTATTAAACTCCCTTCCAAATCCAAAAGAACTGGAAATCACAAGCTTCCTAAATATTTATCTTAGGACAAGATTACATTTTTCCCTCAAAGCTTCTTCTAACGATCAGTGAAAGAGTTATCTTCCTCTCATTGCTTTAAATATTTTAGTAGTCAATTAAAAGAGAAGGCAACATAATTCTAGGACAATGTTGGGATTGGGGAAATGTTTTTCTTTTTTTGTTTTCAGAAGTTGCTGCAAAGTTGCAAATGCAATCAATCAGCATTGTCTGGTTCCATGTAGTTCTTAACCCTCTTGCTTAGGAATAAACCTTATTAAAGGCACTAGATTTTTATCTGGATGGTTACATGTGAGTTTGCATTATTCAAACAGAAATGTAAACCTTCTGTAAAAAAAGAAAGTATCTACAGATAGTTTTGTCTTAGTGAGAAAAGGGGCTGTCTAAAGAACCCGTTGCTATGTTCCTGTTCAGTGATTTTGTTGTTTCATACTTGGTAAAGGGTCACAATATTTTACATCCTTGTGGACCTTATCTGTGAACAGACCACATTTAATCTAGAGAAATTCAGTCTAGAATAGGCAGACAAATGAGCAGCCTTTTCAACTTAAGGTTCTTACTAATTTCTGGAAAGGCATGTCTAGCCTATATGAATGAAACAGGTGTCTTTGTTTATTTGGGGTGGGGTCTTATTTTAATTTTGGTGCCACTGAATTTGAAATGTGACCTATTAAACTTCTCCCTTCCAAATCCAAAATAATCTTTCACAGAATTGGCCTGTAGAAGTTCCATCACCTCTGTTGTAAATGTAATGATACAAACCTTTCTTTTAAAAAAATCATAATTTTGGCTGATTGATTGGATCTGCACAGAAACTATCCCCTTTAACTTGAGAAATAGAATAATTTAACACTATTTATAAACCATAAAAATCCATTGGATCTTGGGTGGGCTACAAATCAGATTAATCCTAACCAGACACATTAAAATAACACAAACTTTAAAATGGTCATCTACAATTCTTTGCTATGGATCAAAGACTCTCTGAAAAATACATTTGCAAAGACTTTCTGTTTTGGGTGCCTAACTGATGGTATTATTTTTTATTCTTTTTAAAATGTTGTTTGTCATTTGGAATCATTCAGGATTGGAAGGGTTACAATCTGTGTTAATAATGGACAACCAGATATCTAATGGCCTGCTAGGTAGCAGAGGTCACATACAAGATCTATTTTTTGTCTTGCATCAATGGTGACATAATCTGATGTAGAGGATTATGGAGGAAACATTCAAGAACATACCTGACAGCTATTAGACTTGGCTTGGGATGAACCCAGAATTTCTGTCTTATAAACCAGAATGTTTTGTTTGAAGCCAGCAAAAAGGTAGTTGATTTAACAAACCACAGTGAAAATAACTCATTATTAATATATTCTGGAATAAATAGGAGGTACTATTTGTTAATCAAATTGGACAGAAAGCCATGTTCCTAGTATTTATATCACACCTAGCCAACCAAGATGTTTTATTTCCTGTCAACTACAAGACACATTCCAATATACTTCTGTTCACACACACGCCAACCCCCCTTGCCCAGAAATTGCAGCAAGACTTGAACACGTGCAGGCTCAGTTTGTTTACCAAGTTGGGTTCCTTAGGACACAAAGTTGTGTTCACAATCTCTGAACGTTTTCTCAAATCAGCAGATTTATTTCAGTTGTTCTTCTTTTCATTCTTTTCCAATATTCCATGTCCCTCTTTCAAGATACCAAGCCAATTTTTGAAATGGATTTCTGTTGGAAGAAACCCAAAGCACTGATTGCTCCATGTTTCTTATTCCCTTGAAATTTGGCCTTCTTTAATGAAAAGCATTTACACTTCTACCTCCCAAAAGTCAACAACAAAAAGAGGGTTCTTTTTGAAGTATCTGTAGTGGAACAAGTGCCTATTTAAATCAACGATCGCTAAAGCTCTAGTCAAGCTCTTGGTAACTATACAGAAGTCATTCACCTTTCTCTTTTGTGGGATATTATTTTAAATTTTTTATTTTCCTACCCTGGCTTTCAGCCCTGTGGATTTCACAGTTGTCTTCCAACAAGTTCTAACAAGGTCCAAATCTACTTAGCTTTTATGAGATCACCCAAGGTCAGTTAGATGCTGCTACTTTCTGTGGACCAGAAGTAGATAAGTGCCATCTATTCAAATTAGGAAAGCAGGGGTATGAATTGAGTAAAAAAAAATTAACTGGATCTGATTGTCAGATGTCTATTCTAAGTACATTTTCCAAGCTCTGAAAAATGACTCTCAGACTTCCTTTTATTAAATGTTCCTTGAGCTCAAGGTTGTATTTACATATCAGACTAAATCCCAGAACCCCAACATGCCACCTTCAAGTACCTACAGATACCTCCTTTGCTCCACCTTATTTTTTTAAAGCTATTGATTTTTTTAAGTAGAACTGGTGAAGCAATATGAGTGTAATCTTTATTTCCAAAGAATATCTTTTATAAAGAGTTGCATCTCAGTATGTTTGGATGTATGCATGGTTAGTGGTAAATGGAGGTAGAAGAGAGCATCTAAGAAGGCTAAAGTGGGTTGATGGGGAGATTCTCAGTGTTTGCCTTCTCATAAATGAATGTTTTCTGATTGGCTGAGGCTACTATAAGGGTCATTTTGCTCTCAAGATTCTAAATTTGCCTATTGGACCTCAAAGGTCGAGGATCTATGTGGTTTATTGAATAAACAATTGTCTGGGTTCACATTTTGCCACAGGTCATGGTTTATGAATTCAGAATGTCTGGCATTAAGCCACAAAGTATGTGTTGGCTTTCCATAGTGTGTGACTCCAGCTTAGTTATAAAAGTCATAAGTTCAGGAAGTAACACAGAAACTGTCTCTTGGCTACTTCTGAAATGTAGAAACCAAAATCAACTTTCCTTTAATGGGTCAGTATTCCTACTTTGGGTTGGGTCAGCTAACCTCAGAACCCCCTTTCATCCAAAATATTGTAGCTATAAATGTGAACCTTTTTCCTTCTCAGTTCCCTCACTGATACCGAGAATTCATATGGTATCCCTTACTATCAAGTGAATAATAAACTTTGTCTGTCATATGCTACAGAAAAACTACAGGAGATTTAACACTAGAGTAAGAGTCCTATTGAATGTGATCAAATCCAATATTATTTTCCTCTGATAACAAATTCAGCTGGTAAGTGCCAGTAAAAATGGATCAAATTAGAATGTCTGGTAAACCCAGGTTTCAGCATGCTCAGGGAACCTTTGCAAACATTTAAGAATGTTTTTAAACAAATGAGGGGAAAATAGTCTCTTACGCAGACACTGCGGTTTCAGCAAGGACAGAATGTGGATTGTCAGATTGAAAAACTAGGCCATCAGGAATGGAAGAGTTCCAGTTGTTAAGTTGGGTCTCCAAACAGGAGCACCATATTGAGGCATTTTACCTGCAGGTCACATTTCTGCCATTTCTAACATCGATTAGCTAAATCCTCTGCAATCTCACAGCAGAACATATAGTTGAATATTGCATTTAGAATTTAGAAGGTTAAACTGTCTGTGCATAAAGATGTGCCATTTTTAAGCTGTAATGGCTATTTATGATGGCTAAGCCTGTAAACTGTTGATGTATTTCTTTTTGGAGGGTTTAAAATTTAATTTGTTACTAGCCACCTAGCAGTTATTAATTCAACATTTGGTGATATTGAGCACTTAATATTAATTCTAGCTTGTGTAAAGGTGTAGCTTGCATAATTTGCTGCCATGAGACATGAGAAATGCTATTAGTTCAGATACCGTTAAAATATGATTTATAGAACATAGCTAATTTAGCCATTAGGAGCTATGAATCTGTGGCCAGAAGCAGTAGATCTTTGACAAGTGGACACTTTGAATGAGCAACATGGGAATGGATGGATAGGCCTCGCTTTCATGCTTTTTATGAAAGAGAATCCCAAGCTGCTTTGCAAACAGATTTTCTAAATGGACATAAAGCTTGATTCTCCATTTCAATCCCTGTTGTTTAAACCCATATTTTATTGCTAAGGCATATTTTTGCATTACAGCCTGTTTTGATTTTCCAGCAGCTGTTCTACATCACTGCTAAGGTTCATAGTTGACATGCAGAAGGTTATCCTGAATCTACACATCGGCTACCAATCTGGTCCCAGTTTTCAAGAAAAAGAAATGGTACATTGCAGGGTATCTTATGTTACCGCCACTGTTGTCTCTAATACAGGCTCTCAGTCAGGTAGTGTTGAAAGAGGGAAGTCAATTAAGGGTTGGAGGTTGAAACATAAATTGCTGTGTTGTGTGTTGATCTGTCATTTTTTTCAAAGAAGTTATCATCTTGCATTTAAACTTTATCTTCTCTTGCTGAAAAAGAGTGCACAACCTAATGCAAAGGCTTCTCTGTACTGCATCCTTCATGCATAAATTGGTCAGAAATGAAGCTGTCCTAAGAAATAAGCCTTTCACTTTGGGGGTTGCAGTGATGCAACCCCCACTTTGGGGGTTGCAGTGATGCCTGAGTGTTATGTCCAGAAGACATTACAATGCCCCCTGGTTAGTGGGTTCCCTGCTTCTTTTCTCTCCCCAACTCCCGCTAGGAAATAGGCATCAAATGTGTGGACTGGTGAAAAAACAAGAGTTTTATTGCTTTCCCAGTCACTTGGGCTGGGACAGAAAGTTTGGCCGAACTCTTGTTATTTTCATACAGGGAAAAAACAAAAGCAAATATATATATTTTAAAAAACAAGAAACCACCAGCATTTCTCCTCTGAACTATGGAACCTGCAAGAAAATAAGAGTTTCAGCCTTTCCTGGCAGATAGCCTAGCAACCCAGTATGAAATGACCATTGAATTGCAGAGCAGGGATTGGATGGAGAAGTATCCATTGGCATACATACGAGCCAATGGGATGGAGAGATTTGTGCAAGATGGAATGAATGCAGGCGGTGAAGCAGACTGCCCTGCGTGAGTCAGTGGGGAAAAAATACTATTATTGATCCAAAGCCAAAAAAGCCGTGTGAAGATTTCCTTCCGAGCAGCCTAGACGGGTTGATATCAATGCTGTCTGTTCCTGTCTTCCAAAAATGACAGGTGGCCCATCCTCATGCTGGGACAGGCAGAATCTTCTATTGCAATCTTCTATTGTCTTATCAATTTAAAATGTAAACCTGTACCACGAGTGCCTGAATCCAACTTAATGTCTTGATATTCAGCAGAATGATAAGCATGGAGAGGATTGAACAAATACAGAGTTGAAACCTGGTTGCTGATTATGATAAGAAAGGCATATGATGGAAGTAAAGTGTATGTGAGGATAAATGTAGTGCAACACTAAGCAGGGACTAAGACAAAGTACTGAGATGTTCCCTTTTGTAGTGTTTATGGGCAAATGTTTATAGAATGCCTATAGAACATTCAAGATACGTTAGTTGGAGACATGAGTGGGTGTGTACTTTAATATGCAGACAGGGAGCCATGTTGGCTGAGAACCTGAATGATTTGCAGGGAATGATGCAATGAGGAATATGAAATTGAAAATTATTGTGATGAAGAGTAAGGCAGTTGTATTTAAGAGAGAAAATGGAGTGAACAAGTATTCCTAAATAGACAATCAGATGTGCTTTGATAGATCTTTTCTAAATAAAGATAAATGATTGACACATTTTAATTGGTGCCTATACTGATAGAAAGAAGTTGGGAGTAATATATTGTCAGTTGAAAAAAATAAAGTTTGCAGATGGCGGCAAAAACAGTTATGTATGACAACATGTTTCTGCCCACTTGGTTAAATGAATGGGAGAGTGGGTATGTCCGGAGAAGTATAAGCATCAGCTGAATGCAGCAGGAATTGCTTCATTAAGAAATGTGAGGCAAAAAGAATCAATAGGATGGGTCATGCGTGAATGGGTAATGAATGAAGATGAATTAAATGAAGAATTTAACACTACAAAAGAAGTACATTGAAGTGGTGGGTAATATATAGAGAGAATGAATGAGAACTGAATAGTAAAAGAAATATATCACGAAAGAATCAGTGGGTTGAGAGGAAGGGGGAGACTAAGAATGTTTTGGTTGGAGTTCATGAGATTTTCAAAAGGAGAAAGACAAGAAGTTTGAAGAACAAAAGCCAGTGTATGAAGCTCTGATATATCAAGTGGAAGCAAGGATGGTTTGTAAGGAAAGAATGGAGAGATAAAGTAACTGGTGCTACATTTAGTTAGATTCCCTTTCCTTTCCTTTCTCTTATCTTCTGCCTTTCCTTTCTTTTACTTACTAATTGTCAAGAGTTTTTCTATCTTTTCAACATATTCCTTGCTCTGAAATAGAATACTATATTGGGTATGTATGATAATATAATGTATGGACTAAAGACTTGTACTCTCAGTCCAACCCATCTTACAGGGTTATTGTTATGGGAAAAACAGGAGCAGGAAGGTGTGTGTTGGATATATTCATCGCCTTGAGTTATTTATAAAAATAATAAAGGCAGGAAAAAGGTAGATGATAGACAGATAGACAGACAGACAGTATTGAATGGTCAAGTTAAAATACAAACCTTGCTTCTTAATTCATTGTGGTAGTAGGAGTGACAATAATAAGATGATTATAATCATTTAAAGACATATGATATACAGTATATGAACATCATATATGTTGTTATGTGATCTGGTTTTTCCTAGACATCTATTAGTTGGCTTATCTGAATTGGGATGTATCCAGAACTCATATTTTTCCCTGAACTTTTTTTCCTGAAGGCCATCAATCTTCTAAATAAATAATTCCCTTAACATTGTCAACTACTACTTTGATTGCTTATTGTAACCTATGACCATTACTAAGTGTTGTAGAATGTATCTGTTATTTTATGTACATGGAGAGCATATGCACCAAGAAAAATTCCTTGTGTGTCCAGTCACACTTGGCCAATAAAGAATTCTATTCTATTCTAATGATGGTTTTGCTTCCTACTACCTAAGAACTATATTCAAAGGGAAATGCTAAGTTACCAGACCAAGGTCCCATGGCAATTATACTGTGGAATTTCACAAATTTCTATTTGATTTCCAGTTCTGTTAAATATTTATGGATTCATTTGGGGGCAGTCATACAAGATGATGCCCAACTCTAGGTCTATTCTGAATCAAGAGAGTATAGCATTCAGAGCTATGCCTGGACACAGAATAGGCTGGATGAGGCTCAAAATCCTGTGATTGAATCCTGAACAAATAGGGGGTTTATAGATAAGCAGCTTTCTTGTCCACAAATTAGTGGAGCTAATTATCCTTCTCTTGAAGGAGGCATTTTTGCCCAGTTTGGTTATTTTGTCAGCTGTGGCTATTTCTTGGTGGGAAACTTCTGCGGGGACCTGAGTCCCTGTATTAAAAATACATCAAGTAGCCATTATGTACAGTTGCAGCCTTCTAAAGGCCTTCCTTGCCATCTGTTTTTTTAAAATCTTTGGTGATGAGATATACATGATCAAATATCTGAAGAAACAAATAACTTATATGTTGCTAGAATCTTCCATCACCATTTTCAATGAAATCCACTCCTCTTACAATTCATCTGTGATATGGCAATGAAAGTAATATTTTCATAATATCACACATCTTTTGTTTATCTCATAAAGGCCCAAATGGGAACCACCAGATGAGCCAAGTTTGACAAATCACTGAAAAACTGACACATAAACTATTATTTCTTCATGGGGTGGTGTTGAGTCAAACATGGTGTGGATGAATGTGCTTTCTCTGAGTAATTTCAAGAAACACAAGCTACTTGTGTCACTTTCACAATCAAAGGGATGGAGTTATCCTAGATTTTTTTTTCATGTAAGAAAACGCAAAACTTTAAGCAGAAATGGTTACTATAAGTATTAGAAGAACCCAATAGATGAGTGTTAGTCTGTTAATGCTTACGCAGGCTGCATTAAAATATCCATATTTTATCAGCAGTTCAGTCTTCTAATTATATTCCAAAATATAGGTCACAGTAAAGCCCCCATTGGGAGACCAGGGGCTCTATTCTAACACCTACTGCTGCAGTTAAAGCTTTCCATTAGGTATTCAAAAAACAAAATCTAATTCTGGCTGAGGAAGCTTTTTTAAAGAAAAAAATGAAATTCTGATTAACTCAAGCAACTGATAAGAAAGAGGAAGTGAAGGAAGAAAGTTATATCTGACAGATATGAACTCTTCCCTTATGAGCTCAAATCTTTGTGCTTATAATCCAGAGTTTTGAGAAGCAAGTACCCTGAGTAACTGACGTCAGAGTAATAAAAGATTAAGAGTTCAACACTGAATCACAGGAAATGTGGGGTTTTTTCGATATTGAAATGCAGAAGCAAGTTAAATTTAAGATAAATTCTATCTCCAGTCTATCTATTTTATCAGCTGCCTACAAGGAGCTTAGCACTTCCAGAAAAAATAGTCTATCTATCCCTATTTGCTCTTTGTCTCTAAATAATAAACATACCAAGGTAAAAATCACATTAATTTATAAAGCAGCCAAGAATCAATTGATAAACTTTGTTGCTTCCTTGTGAATATTGTTATGATCTTCTCTTCATAAATGTCCTGCCATGAACCCATTCCACTGAGCAATAATGGTTCTGGCAGGAACATAACACAATTCCCTTATGGAATAAATAAATGAATAGGTCATTCTTTTCACCTCTCCAGAAACTTTACATTTTAAATGAAATAATTGGGGAGAAAACAGTCCCAATTTTTTTTAATGCCCTGCTTTTTTCAAGCTACAATGAAGAGAAATATATACTATATTGATTTCTTAGCTAACCAACAGAAGCTCCAGTGCTTCCCACTACCATTTTTGCCAATACTTTTGAGAACACTTTCTAGAATGAAGATGTCAGATAAAATGAAGGCAAATATAACTCTATTTTAATACAACTAAAAAGGGAGATGTACAATTAAGATGTCTGTTAGTCATTGCAAAGTGAATATTCTTGATACAAAGATGGATGGAGATCGATATACATAGATAGATGATAGAAGATTAGATAGATAGATAGATAGATAGATAGATAGATAGATAGATAGATAGATAGATAGACAGACAGACAGACAGACAATTGTGTGTGTGCATGTGAAACAGAAAGAGAATACTAAGTCACATGGGGAAAGAAGAGTAGGGTTCACAATAAGTGCCTATGAATGATGGAATAGGAAAGAGAAAGAGTAATAGAAATTCAATAAGTACTCATGAAATAATATGAGAGAGGGAGGGAGGAAGAGAATAGGGAGGGAGGAAGAGAATAGGGAGGGAGGAAGAGAATTGGGAGGGAGGAAGAGAATTGGGAGGGAATCAGAAATAGATTTTCTGGTACAGAAAATCAGAAATAGGGAACATATAAATAAGTGAAAACTAATCTCACACTTTTCCAAGTCTAAAATTCTGCACAACTGGGCTGTGTGCTTTGTGTGCATATGTGTTTATGCATGAATGTGCATTTCTATTCATTGTTTTTCAAAAGCTTTCTCTGCTATCACAACTACTGTAAAGAAAAAAAATGCATTGGTGTATACCATTTCTGTTCATAGTTTCCAGGTAGCAGGTAGAAGAGGCAAAGTGTTAAAAGATTATTTTAAAAGTTACTCTTCAATGAAATAATGTTCAAAATTGGGATTCTCTTCTGAAAGAAAGCAGCCTAAATTGGCTTCCCTGGATGCACTGGGATTGCCTTTGGCAGCCCTCATATGTTAACTTGGAATCCTGGGAATGACAGTGCCAGAACATCGGAAGGATGCCAAATTCAGATGCATTGGAAAGCAGGAGAAATGTGTATAATGAATAAACAAATATGCAACAAGAAATAAAAAGTAGAACAGCATATTTTATTTAATGTCTCAATTGTCCCGTCCCCCCCAAGAATTTTTTAAAGTTACAATGTGGAGAGTTAAAAAGCTCAGTTATTATCTTTCCAAACTTCTAACAAGGTGTTTCCCAACCTTGGCAACTTTAAAATGTGTGGACTTCAACTCCCATGCTGGCTGGGGAATTCTAAGAGTTGAAATCCACACGTCTTACAATTGTCAAAGCTGAGAAACATTGATGTAATATCTAGCTTTAGTTTCCTGGTTTTTTTCAGTGTTAATTTTAGTTCATTATGGTTCTAGAATTGGCTTTTTTCTTTGCTTACATCAACATTTATACATATTTTTCCACAAATGTTTGTGTACCTTTCACATGCAGTTTTACCAATAATGTTCTTAATCTGCTTTAGAGATTGTAATCCATATACAATCCCAAACCAATGGGGGATTTTCCATTCCTCAAGCACTTCCAAAACTAACTTTCCACACCCACAGGTAAACACTGAGATACCCACTGGGATACCCTCCATGTCATCTAATAATCACTGGTAATACTATGTTATAGCACTATATTGAAGGTAGTTTGGAATACACCATTACAGAAAACTCCAAATTAACATCCCTAAAAGAAGTAGGGGACCTGGTTTTCCTTCAGAATGCAGAAGACTTATGCATATGAAGTTCACATTTCTCCCCTCTGGAGAAAGTCATGTAGTATAAATGTAAGGCCTTGCAAAAGATTTGGCAGGTCCTACATTTTCCAGTCTCACAGGTGATGATGAAATATGATGAGGGCCTTTCAGTGGGCCAATTTTTCAACTCCACCAGATGGAGTAGACCCAATAGAAGTTCAGTTTTGACTACTGTCCAGTTTTTTTTTTGTACCTGAGATAATGTTTTTAATGTACCTGAGATACCAATTAACACAATATCTTCCTACTGTTCCAGCAAAGAATATTCCAACAGAAAAACATTTGGATTTATCTATAATTCTGTTTTAATTGCCTTTTACACAAGATCCATAATTCTGTTTTTATTGCTTTTTACCCCAGCCTAGATAGCTTAGCGCATTTGACTTGGCTAATTTCTGCCATTATTATCTGCCCAGATTGGCCAGTTTCTACCAGGAAGAAACAAAAAATGCTTTTTACTGGCTCTTCTTTCTGAATATGCTGGAAGTTTTTAACACAGGCAAAGTTAACATTTGATCCTACTTGCCCTTCAAATTGTATGTTGTGAGTTGCATCAAAATATAAATAAATCAAGGCAAAAAGCAAATTTAATTTAATCTGATTTTATTTAAATTAAATTTAAACTAAATGCAATTAACAAGCTTATTCCCTGTGTAATTAATAACTTCCCATTCTGTGACATTGGAATGTACAGTTTGGTGACAACTTTTAAAGAAGCTCTGGAGATTGCAGCCAAGACTTTGAAGTGAAGGGATTGTATGGAATCCTGGGTTACTGGATGTATAGCCTATATCTACCCTGTATCTCAATAATTTGAATTTGTGTTAATAGAACATATGAGCACAATGGGTATTATTAAATTAGGTTATTTAATCTGAAACAGATTCCCATCATTAGTTTGATGATATACATGCCACAAAGTTATTTAAAATTTATTAAAATATGTTACATGGAATAAAGCCTGGTTACTTGAGGGGCTACTTGTCTTCCCCAGTTTTTACATGCTGTATATGATCCAACAGAATCAGCATCCTCTGGGCCCCCATCAGTCCAAGAATGCCTTTTGATGGGACCCAGGAAGTTGGGCCTTCTCAGACATAGCATCTGCCCTCTTTGAAATTATGTTCCTCGGACATTCAAATGATTCTCACCCATGTTCATAATGTTTACCAACTGGACTTCAGTGTTGATGAATAAAGTTAATAAGATCAAATTGGTTTTAGTTAATCTTATGATATGTTATTGCTTATTGATTAGAATGGTATTGAACTGTTCTGATAGATTTTTTCTTCTTTTCTCTCTGAATTTCCACTCCCGCTTCAAAACATTTTATATCAATCGTGTGTGTGTGTGTGTGTGTGTGTGTGTGTGTGTGTGTGTGTGTGTTATGGTACAAAATTCCATACAACATATAGTTCTATGTATTGATTTCTATTGATCGTTCAGTTTGACCACTACATTTTCAATCTAATTAAAATAAAAAATGTAGGTTTCCTAATCCTTATACTTATACCTTTCTTCTTTAGAAAATTGTTCGTCACAATTGCTTTTACTGGTATGAAAGTGGTTGAGAATGATTCTCAATGAAATAACATGCTAGCAGGATAGTCAACATTTCTAAACATTCAAAATTATTGTTTGGCTATGATAGGATATATCAGTCTTCTTTAACTCTACACCTCATATATGTGTTGGCTATGCCACCTACAGTAGTATATCTAGCATGTTTAAAATCCGGAATGGATCTTTTCCCTTTAACACTCCCTTCCTTCACTGCCAAGAACCCCTCTGGGGAGTAGCTGCCTTAGCTACAAGGCCAGCAGGTACAGGCTTTATTGCCTGTGCTAGAGATGGACTACACCCACACCCCACCCCCTACCCTTGGTTTGCCACAGGCTGTTGTGATGTAACGTATCTGGCAGGCCTCTGCTTCAGGAAAGCTAATGTTATCAGCTAATGTACATCACCCTACAGCACAATTTCATATTAGATTTATGAAGTTTATTGCATAGGTCCTGGTGCCACTTCTCATATATTAACTCCCTCTTCAGTGTGAGACCCAGAAGTTTGGTAGGTCCTGGTAGATGTTTACAAATATATCTGGCCCTGAGTCAGTATTGCCAAAATAAGTTATCATTGAACAAAAGGACAGAAAACAAAGCTCCAACCTCTATAGCCATGAATCTTAAGGCAAGAAGTGCTCAAATTTAAGAGCTTAGTATATTCAATTGTCAAGGACTTTTTTTTAAAGGTCTGGCTCATTTGCATAAATAGCATACAATAAGCAGCCATTCTTTCAACTTTGGGGGCAATTTTTGTAAATACAGTATATAATGGGGAAATTTGTTTGTTCCTTCATTCTCTCAGTAAATTACAGTAGAACTTGTTTATCAGCCATGTTGTTTCATATTTAATATATTATAGAGGTTAACAACACAGGCCTTCAGCATCAAAACAATTACCCAAGGCAAAGTTTACTACAGGGAATTGGGTCGGTATCCTAATTAAGGAACATTAGGAAATGGCCTACTGAAGAGACTGACAAAAAGATCAAGTCATTGGATTATTTAGCTACATACTGAGGCTCTCAGGTACCCATTAAAGTCAAGTCACTCACTGATTGATCAAGAGTAGTAAACTTTAAAAAAAGTAGTATTATTATAACATTATACAACACAGCATGTTTTATGACATTGGAACATTAAACTTGCCTACGTCATGCGATTATGTGGGATGCCTGATTAATTCTGCACTGCAGGATTCTAATGCTGTATTTATTCTTCATTCATATGGAATTTCAGCAGGGGAAAATTCATCACAACAATCGTTTGAAGGAGAGGAACCTTATACCGTGTAAATAAAGAACACAGTGAGTGCCAATTTGGCCTCTTCTTCCTGAGCTCTATATATTGAGCTGAAGGGAAAATATACCGAGAACCAGCCAACAATCAATTTAGATGGTCTGCATCCTTTTCATTGCTTTGAATTTAGATATCTGTGAGCATTTCAGTTGTCACAAGGTTTCACAGTCCTACCTTTTAATCAAATTCTTATATGCTCAGATACTGCACTATAGGAAAAAATCATTTGTGTAGGAATGACAGGTTTTTTTCTATTAAGCCACCAGGCAAATATCATATTGGGATCAATATGTATTGTCAGAAAAGAGATCAACCAAGAACACATTGCTCAAGGCTCCCTAAAGCTGGGAAACCAACTCTGGATGGGTTGACTTTGATTACTAGCAAAAAGTCTGAAAACAATGATTTTGTGGGTGAATTGCTTTCTTACCTGAATAAATTACTATTAATTCCTTTAGGCATTGTATAGGTCTGTGCATTGAAGCCATTCACATCTTCAATGCCCAGTTTCTCCTTCTGGGATTTTCTCCATAAATTGAGATGAACGGCATGAAATTTCATCCATGTTCCTTTTTTTTCCTGGATTAAAATTCACTGATTATGTTTGGTCTAATTAGAAGAGCCAGGGGGGTTCTCAGATGTTTTTGCCTGTTTTAAAAATAGCTGCTGCTGATTGCAGCCGTGGATAAATCATTCTAGCTCTTACTGTAATTTCTATTCCTCAAAAAATTCCCACATATTCTTACTGATGCATATTCCCACATTCTTACACATATGCACCCATCCACAAACATCAAATCTCTGGAATAACTAACTCCGATGTTACTCCAGGACCACTGCAATCATTTTTCTCTGGAAACTTAGCACTCTCATAGGGAGTCCAGAATTTGGCTTGAGGAAATAGCATACTTTATTGCAGATACAAGCAACTTTAGCTACTGTGAAGAAGTAGGGATTGGAAATGCCACTTTGAGATGATTCCATTCTAATTCATCAGATGCTATCAGAAAGTGATTCAGGAAGACTTCTATTCAACTTCCTAAGAATCATCAAGGGAGGGGTCTTCTAGGGGAGGCATAACGAACTGAAGATGTCTCTGCAAAAGCAGAGCCAACAACTGGGCAAATACCAAAAAACAAGCAAATAAACAGTGAGTAAACCAGTTGTTTGGAATTTCTCCAGAAAGGGTTAGAATGGGAGAATGTGCACCTATGCTCCCGAGACTACAAGTCAGTGCTTTTGCATGGTTTGAGTGACAGAAGGCAAGGAGATTGACCATTTTGCATGCAACCGCTGTAGAGCCTTCTAAAGGATACTAAATATGTAAGTCTCACTTTCAAATCGCTTTCAGAAATTGCCTATTTACCATCTTAAAGCTATTAGAGACCTTCAGAATGACAAGTTTGAAAAGTCCTCAGGTAAGTTTCTGAACAATTCTGAACAAAAGAAAATTACAAGCTTAAAATTTTAGTAATTTGAAATAATCAGCAAGACATTAAATAAGATTTTGATCTTTAAAAATTAAAAATAGATTATGAATCCAGTTAAATTTGGAATACTGACTTTTACCATATAATTTTGTAATTAGGTATAAAAAATAGCTTCTCGTGGGGACCAGAATTATTTTGGCTATCTTGATTTATAACAAAGATAAGCAACTTTATGATTTTTGAAACTGGACACAGGAGAGGTTTAAGATCATAAATCATTGGAAAAAGTACAAGTCAGCTTTAAAAGTCAGTTAACTATGATTTTAAAATGACATAAAATTTTATAACATTATTATTAAAGTTCTTCATTCTCTTTTTGAACTTTACTTTCTACACACATTAGGCTGAAATAATCTGTCAGATAATAGTTAGAGACGTATGTTCCTAATTTTCTTCTAATAAAGGGAACATTTAATTTCATGGTTGCCTGATTGTTTGGCATAATTGTTTTGTTCTATGCTATGTAGTTCTTACATTTTCTTTCATGTGAGCTAGTGACTGTATTTCTGTGATGGATGTAAAAAAAATGACACGTTTGATATTATTGGTTGGAAAGCAATTGTCTTTTCTGTACTTAAGACAGGAAAAACCTTTTTATGAGAAAATGTGTGTCCATTGAGATATACAGTGAACTCAGATTTTGTTTCAAATCGGGTATAAGAACTGATGCAGTTTTAGCCCAGCAAAAATGAAGATACAAATCCAAATGGCCATTTGGATAGTACAGCTTGCCGGGCTCATTGCTAGTAACTAAAGAAGCTAGAGTGATGCAGACCATAAGCCATTTGATATAAGCTGCTTAACCAGAGCCAACAACATTTTAACAATAAAACAGAAATATATTGA
>JAOYMU010000252.1:73861625-73871868 GCA_025802295.1 Psammodynastes pulverulentus | reverse complement strand
CCCCCCCCCCCCCTGAAGCTACAAAAACAGAAGAGCAGTGGAAATATGGAATCCAATTTCAACTTGTCCCTTTCCTTCTGGGCTCTGTAAGTCTGGATTTTCTACCATACAAACATATCTTCTGAACAGAATAGTTCCAAGGTAGTTGACTAACATCTATAAATTTAACTGGCACAATTTTCATGTATTTTTCCATTAGCAATAGTGCTTATTCAAAGCTAAATCATTGAACAAAGAGAGGTGTTGAAGAGAAGCATCCAGTAGTAAATGTGAGAGGGATCTTGGAGTCCTAGTGGACAATCACTTAAATATGAGCCAGCAGTGTGCTGTGGCTGCCAAAAAGCCAACGTAGTCCTAGGCTGCATTAGCAGAGGGATAGAATCAAGATCATATGAAGTGTTAGTATCACCTTATAATGCCCTGGTAAGATCACACTTGGAATATTGCGTCCGGTTTTGGTTGCCATGATATAAAAAAGATGTTGAGATTCTAGAACGAATGCAGAGACGAGCAACAAAAATTATTAGGGGGACTGGAGGCAAAAACATATGAAGAATGATTGCAGGAATTGGGTATGAAAAGGCATACCCTAGGGGTGACCTGATAACTGTGTTCCAATATCTAAGGGGCTGCCACAAAGAAAAGGGAGTCAACCTATTCTACAAAGCACCTGAAGGCAGAACAAGAAACAATGGGTGGAAACTAATTAAGGAGAGAAGAAGTCTAGAACTAAGGAGAAATTTCCTGACAGTTGGGACAATTAATCTGTGGGACAACTTGCCTCTACTGAGACACTGAAGGTTTTTAAAAAGAGATTGGACAGCCATTTGTCTGAAATGTTATAGGATTTCCCACTAGAGCAGGGGGTTGGACTAGAAGACCTCCAAGGTCTTCTGTTATTCTATTAAGGGGAAATATGTCGTTTCCTCATCCTTTTACCTAGAAAAAATAGAAAATCTGATTTGTTTGTTTTTAGCTGGATCCAATGTATATGATCCTTCACTGTGGCAACTTCCAGTATCAAGGACATATTCATAATGTAAGAGATTTTAAATCCTTGGTTGATAATCATGAAATACTGTTAACTGCCCCAGGATTTCCTGCTTACATAAAGTGAGGGCCACACTTCATTTTACAAATAGCATGATACCAGAAAACTCATAATGGCAGATGCATGTTTGCATCATAAACATATGCAGTCTTTTACTGTCTTCAGAGCTGTATACATTTTGAAATGAATAGTAGAATCCAAGTTCTCCATTCAAAGTATAGCTCCCTTTCCACAAATAAATAGCCATTCTGAAAATGATGATCAGTGGGAGGGTGGCAGGTAAAATGACCTTCATTATACTTACCATTTATCTCTTATTTCTCTATGTAATTTATGTTTAGCTTTCAAGCCCAAGTGAGTATTGGTGAGGTGCCAAATGCATTGGCTTTTAATTAAGCATTCAATACCCTGCTGTTCAATACCACTGTTCACAGAACAGGGAAGAAAATATATCAACAATAATTAGCAACTCATGTAACAGAGCAGCAATAAATTAGCCAGGAGAAAAGAAGCATCTAAAACATCCAAATGAAAAACAAAACTCCCAGGCTTCAGAAAAAAAGATCTGTCAACAAAAGCAGAACTAATAAACTCACAGCCAAGCCAGTTTTGCTGAGGAATACAACTAGAGACAGCAATCATCAAGTTTAGCAGTGAGACCCAAAGAAAAACTTCTGAAGATTTCAGTACATCCATGCCATGAAGGTTCTGATCTCCAATTGCTTACAATTGCACTCCGCATGCAGATGTCATCACACTCTGCCTGCTGGGAATCCTCTGGAGTTGGTCAATACTCCTGCCCTTTGATCCAACAGAGCAGTTCTTCAAACAAGGGATTCCCGTGACAGTTTATAGTGCGACAGTTTTCCCTACTCCAGCACAATTCCGATTGCAGTTCTCCCATTTTTTACCCTCTTGAAATATTGGGATACAGAATTTCTGAACAGCAAAATTCTAAAGACCATGCTCAGTAAGAATTCTGGAGATACATTCCAACATGTTTGGGGGTAGAAAGTTGAAAAAGGATGCCTTAAACAATATCATGACAACTATCTTTTTTCTATGATATGCTACTTTCAGTTCTACACGCAAATATTTTTATCTGATGGTCATCATCCATGTGGCTGATTCCATCCCGCTCCTCTTATTATCACAGCAACAATATAAAAAGATATTAAAAGTGATTCATGAGCTACTAGGTAGCATATGCAGAGGTCTAAGGTAAATCTATAGCTCTAAGCAGGTATATTCTAGTTGAATCGAGACACATGAAAACTTGAATCTTGAGCAGGGTTAAGCTTCCCCGCACCTGCCTATATGTATCTGACCTGCTTGATTCTTGCTCTCTATGACCTTCACACAGTCCACTGAGGAGAAATTGAGAAAGCACTACATTCACAGTTGCCTGAATTAAGACATTAACTGTGTCGGTGATCTGGGACACTGCTTTCCAAAGATCAGGAATACAGAAAGCACTCTATTTAGATTTGCATGAACATGAGAACAGCTTACCTTCAATAGAATATTTTAAAAGCAGGTCATGTCAGAAGATGCTCTTGTAGTCAGTATCTCAGTAACTTGACAGGTTTGTATGGGAGAAGCAATCTTAATTAGCCAAGTCAGTAAACAAGATAAAGATATATAGATCAACCTAAATACATTCATATTATTCATGTCAGAGGTATTGGTATAGTCTTTCATTCTTTCAATTTCCATTTGCTTTTAACCAAATTTGTGTTTGGCAAATTTGTGTAAGCAATTTTCCCCAAACTCATGCGTTTTTGAATGCAGCTTTCCAAAATGAAATGCTTTTAAACTGCAATTTTTTCTACTACATGTTTTTAAAATACTCAGCTGGTCATTAGTATATTCCCGAACCGAATGCCTGAACTGAATACAGTTCCCTCAAACATACACTTTTGGAAGTTAGTGGATTTTTTTTTTAGAATAGAATATTCTTTTTTGGCCAACTATGATTGGACACTCAAGAAATTTATCTCTGGTGCATAAGCTCTCCATCTACATACAAACAACAAAGTAATATAATAATAAAATACCAATAAGAGAAGATAGTAGAAAAACTGAGAAGGATAATAGTAATACAGCAGTACTACATGGGTAAATATCTTTAGATATAAGACAGTACTGTGGTAATTAGATATTTAGTAGAGTGATGGCAGGAGGCAAAAAGACTGTCTCTGGGTCTAGTTGTTTTGGCATGCAATGCCCTATATCAGTGTCCTGAGAGAGGAGTTGAAACAGTTTATGTCCAGGATGTGAGGGGTCTTTTCTCAGCGCTCCTTCTAACCTGTGCAGTATATAGGTCATTTGATGTACAACAGTCTCTGCTTTGCAGTTCTATGATATCAAGGAGATCCAGATACATTTGAATCTTATGCCACAGACTGGACCATTCCAGTTGCCTGGACATGGGTATCCTTTAGACATGTTTTGCCTTCAAGGAGAAATTTGAGCTTTCTAAGTACACCTGCTTTAAGAAGCCTGAAGGTTTTGAATGAGCTGACTTATCAAATACATTAAAGCGGGGATCTCCACCCTTGGCAACTTTTTAAGACTTGTGGATTGCAACTCTGGGAGTTGAAGTCCACAAGTCTTAACGTTGCCAAGGTTGGAGACCCCTGCATTAAAGTAAATCAAATTCACAAAAACAAAGGGCGAAAAAGTAATGACCGAGCAAATTTTGGCCCATTTTAAAATAGGAAATGTACAAAACATGATACAGGAATCCAAAAATTGGTTTTAAATACTGGAAATGAAAAAAACAGAGAAAGCCATAAGAAATCATACTGTAGACACTTAGAACAAATCCAATAAAAAATAAGATTTGCATCATTTACCTCAATACCTTGGCCTTGGCTAGCCAACAAATATAAAAGGGATCTTCAATCACCAAAAATTTACTTACTTCTGAAATAACATAATAATAAATAAACTTACTTTTAAAATAGCATGAACAAGAACTCAACCAATCTTATTTAAACAATTGGCTAATTAATTAAGGGGGACATGTATAACATAATGATGTGGCTGCAAAAACTGGAAACCTGTAATAATTAGATATTTAAGACAGTCAGTTGTAAAAGAAATGTTTGATTGATTATACAGTGTGCTAGAGCAAGCTTTCACTAAAAATATTGATTTAAATAGCAGGGGTTTCATGATACTGTTCTGGGAAACACTTGGGAAGAGAACCCAAAAAATCTACCTCTATTACATCAATCTATATACAACATTCAAATGGTAGAACACGATCAATCATAAATCCCTTAGTAGGATTAATAAGGCAATTAAGTAGGTCCTTTCTTAATGGTAGCCAGGACATTTCCACCATTTTTATTCTCCAAATTCTCTGAAGCAATTTGAGGGGGACTGAGAAGTCTGTTTGGTGTAGAAGTTAAGGCATTAAGCTAGACACTTTGAGTTCTAGTCTTGCCTTGGGCATGAAACCAACTGGGTGACCGTGGGCCAGACACTTTCTCTCAGCCCTAAAAGCAGGAAGTGAGTTAAAAAGTAGATAAGACACCAAGATAAAAACCAAGAGAACACGAGTACTACTACTGCCTTAGGCACAAAGTCATACCTTTCTATAGGTGCCCCTTCTTGACAAGTAACTTGGAGGAATATAACATAAAACACAAAAACATAAAAAGCAATTAAAACATCTATCTATCTATCTATCTATCTATCTTAACACACAAGGGGGGTCAGGTCTGGGCACACAACAAAGTCTTCACAGCTTCACAGCTCTAGAAATTGTGCCAAAATAAGACAGGATTTGTTTTGTTTTGTTTTGTTTTGTTTACTATAGAACATGAGGACTTCTACCTTCTTTTGCCTGTCAGCATCTACAGCTGTTAATCAAATATTTGATAAATAAAAGAAAATGGAAACTATGTTATTTATAAATTTGGAATTAATACAATCACTAACTGCATACCATTGGTTTTTTTTTTTTTTTTTACAAAATAGAAGCTTTATGTCTCCTGAGGAACATGATTCTTAGTACCAGTAGAAGTAATTCAGGAGACAAAGAGAGCGCAAGAGAGTTCACCTTCAGCTATTAGTACCTGAAAGCTTCATGATGTAGAACTAGGCTACTGACATCATGATCAATTGCACAGCTGGCCACTATCTCTATCTCTTCTGTGATGCAGCCCTACATCTGCCAAACATCACCATCTGCTCACAACAGGATTCCCATTCACCCTGCGTGTGTGCAGCAAATGTGAAATAAATACAGTTAGTAAAATTAAGGCAAAATGAAAGTATAACTTTGCCTTAAGTATTGATTAGATACTATAAATCATACATATTTTATATTTTCTTCCATTCAATTGTGTCCAGTTCTGGAAGACTGCCTGAAGTTTTCTTGGCAAGGTTTTTCAGAAGTGGTTAGCCATTGCCTCCTTCCTATGGCTGAGAGGAATGACTGGCCCAAGATCACACAGTTGACTTCATGTTCCAAGGCAGGCTAGAACTCACAGTCTCCTGGTTTCTAGCCTGATGCCTTAACCTCTACACCAAACTGGCTTCTCGGTCACCTTCAAATTACTCCGGAAAGTGTTTATTTATTTAAGTATTTATTAGGTACCATAAATCATATATGGATGATTAAATAAAAATAGATTGAAATCCCACCTCAAATATCTTACTAATAAGAGTTTGGATAATAAAGCAGCAAGAAATAAAGTCCCTTCTTAGTCATAAAGTTAGTGCACGATCATGAATCTTCTTGCACAATACACAGAAGACATTGACCAGGAGGTTAAAATGGAAGAAGTCTGTATAGTCCGCTCTGAATTCCTAGGAAGAAGATAAATTCATTAAAAGAACTATGGACCTTTTGAACAATAGGGAACCACAACTGTCATTGATTAGGAATCAGAAAAATAAAGTTAAATATCTTTAAACAGAACTTTCAGGGGGTTCCAGGGTCACCAAATAATGTCCTCAAAAAGTATATGGACTTAATTTCCATAACGTCATTGAGTCACCATAGCCAAAATTGGCCTTTGGTTCACTGAAAGCTTTTTCATGTGGCAGACTTCACTGAACAGAACAGATAGGGAAATTATCATTATTAATTCTTGCTTTCTCCTGCAGCCCCTTCTGCTACTTTCTTATTGCTTTAGTTCTCACACATTCTCTAAAAAAGATTTGAAATTGGGAAGAGGAGACAATTTATAGATTACTATTCTAAGGAATAGAAAACCACTGGGGAAAAATCCACTTCCTTCTTTCCATTCCACTCAGTCAAACAGCCTTCTATGAATAGAAGAAGACTGCTGGATTTTTTAACAGCATTTTAATAGGCTTTTAACACTGCTTCCTTCTGATCTAATCCTAGGGGACTATCACACTGCCAAACTTTCCATTTGTGAATAATTTCCCTTGCACTTTAAAGTCAAGCAGTGGCTTCTCCACATTGTCATCACCATCTGCAAATTTCAAATGTTTTCAGCCCAGTGATACTTCTATGAGGTTCTAGAATTTGCAGAGAGCACCATCGGTCAAGCATTCAGCCAACAGTTGAAGACAGAGAAGCTAGCTAGCCAATGCTCCTTCTTTCTGTATCAACCTAGACAATTACTGAGTGTGCTACTCTTAAAACTTTTAGTACAGCAACAAATAGCTTTTCTACTTCATTCACTAAAAAGAAGAGCAAATAAGTTTCTAATGTTACACATACATTTACACAATTTGTGCAATTTGTGAGTTCTTCTGAAGAGCTCCCAACAAATCCTGAAAATGTTGTACAGCAGGGGTGTCAAACACAAGGCCCGTGGGCCGAATCCAACCCGTAATGTGATTGGATCCAGCCAGTGGGGCCGTCCTGGAAAATGTAACGGGCCGGCCCACATCACCATGGCCTATGTGAAGAGGAAACATTCAGCAATTTGAGGAGTGGCTTTGGCCCAGTCTACCCATTGTGAAGAGGAAACATGCCAGCAATTTGGGGAGTGGTGTCAACCTGGCCACATCTACCCAGCCAGCCACACCCACCCATTTGGTCACTCCCACCTAATCAGCTATGCCCCCCCAGCCTCCCCCAAGGTCAACCACAGCCCTGATGTGGCCCTCAATGAAATTGAGTTTGACACACCTGTTGTACAGCATCAAGCCATGGTGACGCAGTGGTTAGAATGCAGTATTGCAGGCTAATTCTGCTGACTGCCGGCTGCCAGCAGTTCGGCAGTTCGATTCTCAACAGCTCAAGGTTGACTCAGTCTTCCATCCTTCCGAAGTTGGTAAAATAAGGACCCAGATTGTTGGGATGAAATATGCTAACTCTGTAAATCACTTAGAGAGGGTTGTGAAGCAGTATATAAGTCTAAGTACTATTGCTATTGCTATCAAACTCTTAAAATACATGCTAATAAATTTGCATGTAAGGGTTTTTCCCAGGAAGGGAACATACCAACAAAGGTGGGATGAATTGCCTAGAGACTAAGTTTCATTCAGGATTTGTCCTGGTGTATTAAGGATCTCATTTTTTTTGACATTCAATTAATAGGCAGTTTCCTCTGACTTGATTTCCACAACACAACATTAACATTCTGTTTCCCACAGCATTCCAAAATGTTTTTCTTTCCCCCTCCACATTTCCTTCTTAAAACATCGATCACCTTTGGAACAAAAGAGGGGACTAATGAAATCTTTTCTTATTCAAAAGTAAACCCCTTTCTAATATCAGTGGTCCTTCCCAGGCAAGTGGGAAATAGGCTGTTATTGAACGGTACCTGGTTTCTAAATCAAGGATTCAGAAGCCTTTCAACAGAAGAATCCATTCAGAAGACACAGTGTAGCAATTCCAATTTTTTATTATTAATGCTTTGTCTTTGCCTTTATTTTTGTTTTGTGAAAAAAGGCAGCTTCCACTGAATGCTAAGAAAACACATTTTCACATTAAGAGCAATTCAACCAAGGTCAGTGGGCTCTCCTTAACTGGGTGTCTACAAACCTTTTTTACTTGGATGCCTTAAGAAAAGGGAATCAAATTATTCCCACATGTTTTAACTAGATCCCAGTTCAGGAGACTGAACTCAATAACTTAAATATCCATTTCTAGTTCTATGATTCTTTGAAAGAAGTTGTGGGTAAATTCTGTTTATGGCATTTAGACCTCACACAAAACAATCCACAAATGAGGAATGCCAATTGCACAATAAGCATATTTTCACAACCCATCCTTGAACTTAATTCTGTAATAGGACTCTACGCAGGAATTTTGCTACTACTCATTCTCTTGTTGTCTATGGTCAGGACATAAAACCAGTCATAGTGTTATCTGAGCTTGGTTGCTTATTTGCAAACATTTCATTACCCAATCACACTTGTCGAATCACACTTAGCCAATAAAGAATTCAATTCAATACCCAATTAGGTAACACCATCATACAAGTAAATGTTGAGTCGCAAGGACTCCATAGTTCAACCCTACACTACATATATTCTCTTCTATAAAAGCAATCATTAGATGCTTTCCAATCCATAATAATACAATGCTAACGCATCAGTTCTGTAGCATGGAGGAAGTAAAATCATTTTAACTCTTGAAGTAACATTGCCAGTCTAGTTAAGCATTTGTTTGCTTTGCAGTTGCACAGCCCCTATACCACTACTTCTGGCCATAATCTGCAGAGAAAAGGAGAAGAAAGGAAAAAGAAGCCAATGCCAAACCAAAGATGAGAATAACAGAAGCAGCTTAAAACCCAGAGTTCATGGGATTTTTTTTTTTACTTGCTGAATTCATCAAGATGTGACTTTCCCCTTACTTTTATGCAATGAATATTTCTTATGAATGTTTCCTTTGTGAAGTCAGGTGAGATTGATGAGAATGGCACAGAAAATCAGTTTTCCAGAATCTAAGTTTCACTGTATATTTTCCTGGAGAAAAACTTACAGTAGTTTGAGACTGCAAAAATGAACTGGCTATGACATTGTCCTCACACTATCTGTAAATACAGAAATAGAGGCCTTCCCTTGCAAATGGCATCTCCTGACTGCCCCAATCTGATAGTAATAAAAGTCAGATTAATCTATTTCTGTTCCTTTGGCCTTTAGGTCCTAGGTTAGGTTGTTAACTCTGAATGGCAACCTATGCCTCTTGAAAAACATTGAAAATAATGGGTAGAAGCCATTCACAATTCAGTTGAAAACCTGGTCTGAGTCAAAAGTTTGTTATAGCATTATAAGGAATATATCTACTGAGTGATCCAAAGATGAGGCTCATCAACACTTAACATAAAATGTTTAACTGCTATGCAAAAAAAGATATATTAAACTAATATAATCAACATATAGAATAGAAAACAACCCATTTTTATCTCTTAACCCCTAAAGAGACGATGATGTGCTGTTTTTCCATAATATGCATACATAGTACATTGTGGCATTTGACTAGTACAGTAATATATTTCTAAGGTTCATCCTCCATCTACGTCCATCAAAGGCAATGAGAAATGGACATTCAAAAGAGCCTATTTTGGGGCCCATCAATTTACTGGGAGTAGTGAGAACCACTTCCATCTGTTCACCTGCTATTTTCATCAGTAACCATTGTCCCCCATGAGCTGGAACATGAATATTTACAATGTAATATCTGTTTCTCTCCCTACTGTCAATCCTATTGACTAGACCAGGAAATCAACTCCCCAAGAAGGCTAATGCCACTTTTATTGAGATGGGCTAGCCTATCATAAACAGACTTGCAAGTCTCCTCCTCTTTTTTATACTTAGTGAATTATGGTGGCATCTGTCTGAATTGCTTCTGAATGTTATCTGACTATTCTGCTTTCAAAAATGATTTAGCTGCTTTTGCCTGGACAACAGCTCCTGCTTATCTTTGTCAAGGCCACCTTCCTTACTCTTTACACCAGGGGTCTGCAGTATGCCAGCAACCGGACATATGCAAACAAGCAAAGCCCCATCTGCAGGATGCAGGCAGCACACAAAATCATGTCCCGCTCCGGTTCACAGAAAAATAATTCTCCATGTAACTGGTCCCTGATATCCAAAATGCTGGGCGCCACTGTTTTATACCATCTGAAACAGTGCTCATTTTCATTTGTAATTACTCAGGAATTGGTCCCTATCACTTTGGCAGAGGAGTAAGGACACAATATTCTCTCTCTCTCTCCCTCCCTCCCTCCCTCCTTCTCTCTCTCTCTC
>JAOYMU010000252.1:73793268-73804072 GCA_025802295.1 Psammodynastes pulverulentus | reverse complement strand
AGCAAGCAAGATGTTGAGGAGGGAGACCACCATTAAACAGGTCCTGCTCCAGAGGTCACTCTCTAGGTAGACCAAACCAGGAAATCGACTCCATAGAAAGGTTATAACTATTATGGAAAGTGATTATATCAGAATCTTGCAAGTCTAATTGTGCTGAACCTTCTCCTCATGCAATAAATTAGGAGGCATCTGGTTGAACTGTTTCCAAATGTTGTCTTGTTCTCTTGATTTAAAACATGTTTAGCTCCCCCCCCCCCAGGTAATGGTTCCTGTATATTTTCCTCAAGGATATCTAGTTTACATGGTAGACCAGTACTCCAGGAAGATTTTTGTTTTTCAGAAATGGGACCCTCAGCAGGGCCTCTTTCCCAGAATTTACAGAATTTACAGAAGCAAGAAATAATCTTGGAGATAGGCTTATAACTAGCATCCGGAATTGCACCAGGATGCTGACTGACAGCTAGCCAATTGTGTTAGTACTGCCCTACATTGATCTCAGGGCACGAATGTGCAATTTTAACATTGGATAGGGGTGTAAACTTCTAATATAATCTGTTTGCCTTAATGCTCCCCCCAGCATTGCTTCAACGTGTTGTATGAATATTTTATGCCTTTTTGTAAACAAAATTGCAATTTCTGCAAGTGACTTTAATGAGAAGCAATTTCAATATCTAATTCTCATTTCTGTGTTCCTTTTCCATCTCCGGCATAAAATTACTAAAAGTAACAAGTACATAAAATATGTTCTTTGAAAAAAAAAAATAAGTGGGTGGTTCTTTAATTGCACAGCTGAATCTGTTGTCGGAGATTATTCATTTGATCTGATGTTAACTGATAATGTATTTAATATTTCAAGTTCCTTTTAGTCCAGATGGAACTTAATTGTGGATTGAGTTGCAGCTGCAGCTCATTAACTTAAATAGGGATTTTGTCATAAACTTCAGCAAATTATTGACTGGGTTTCATTCTGCTAGGAAATAGTGAAAACATAATTTCACTACATTACTATAGTGCTTTTCATTCCTGGCCTACATGGACAATGGACTATATTTCAGTGACATATGTGTCAGAGTTCTTTTACTGTCTCTTATTTTTGTCTCTTTCTTTCAACAGTGTTAATGTGTCGAGGAAAAGCAGTAAAGGATTTTAAAGGTCCAGATTGTCGTTTTGTAGATTTTAAAGAAGGTGAATCGATATATGTTTATTATAAATTAATTGGAAGAACAAATGAGCTTTGGGCTGGAAGTGTAAGTTTTCTTTATGTTTTCACAAACATTTGAGAACCTGATATTTTAATTAATGTTTTAATTAGAATTTTACATGTGTTCAAAACCTTTTAAAAAAAATCTTATAACACCAAAGTTTCCTAAAATTGTTGAGAAATATTTGGGGAATTGGGACTAATTCAAGGCTTCGTTCATTAGTATTGTAAGAACCCATTCCTTTATTTCTCTGCCTATTAAGGCATGATATGAATATTTCAAAATAGTTAAGGCATGATTACAAATTTGGAATTGGCTAAAGGAAAGGATTTAGAAATACTTGGTTTGGGGATCCCCCATGTTTTTTCCCCCCTAGGATTTGTGAAAAATCAAGAATGATGATTGTTTCAAAGTATGATCTTGCTTCTGCTTTGCGTTGTAAATAAAAAGCCAGACAGTGTGTTACCTATGAGTGGGATGTAAACAAAATGGGATAGTGTAATGGTATGTGGGAATGACTTAGTGGGGTGGACAAGCTGCCTACAGAACAGATAAAAGGGGCCATAGCCCATATCTATACAATGGGCTATGAAACAGGTTCAGGAAGGACACCACCACCCCACTCCACCCAAAGTTCTCAGGTTGTAAAGGAGATAGCAGGAGATTTGTACTTTCGGACTTTAAAAATTCTGTTAATATATCTTTACAATAAAGTAAAATTAGCTCCTCTGCTCATATTTCCTTTTTGGTCTACCTAGGAAAACTGACATTAATCCTGCAAGTGTTGAAAATACAAATCTCCTGCTTCATAACCTGAGAACTTGGGGGAGGTCCCTTCTGAGCCTCTTTGTTTGTCCATTTGGGCTTGGGCTATGGCCTCTCATACATGACTGTTCCCTAAGCAGGATCTCTTTCCCCATTCTCCAGTCTCCCAAGGTCATTCCCACATACAGTTACAGATAGTAACCAATTATGCTTTAATATTTTGGCTTGTTCTGGTAACCACCATTTTAAAGGTGGTATAAAATGATAATATCACAGAGACAGATGTATGATTTATGTCTTGATATCTGGAATGGATATGATTATCCAAACATAGTCTCTATGACATTTCCTAAGTTAGGTAACTGGTTAACAGTTTCCTTTTTCTTCACCCATGCAGTTCAATGGTCTTGAATCTGAGTCTGAATGGATAAAATTCCCTTTCAGGAAAATATCTCTAATCCCTCTGTGACCAAATATCCATTTATCTGAAGAAATATCTAATAGGAAAATGAAAATGTCATTGCCAGTTCATCCTATTTAAATAATTATATTTCTGTGAGTTATTTAAAATAACAATTGTAATGGTCCGGCACAGCAAACTATATTAATGAGAGAGAAGGAGAATGTGTAAATATCATCAATCTGCTGTGACATTCAAGAACATGTTATTAGCAAGTTTATTTTTAACAATTCAAGCATCTGTACTTAGTTTCAGTTGATAAAGGTTGATTATAGTAACATTTCAAATATTACTGAAATAATCTTGAGAATGTAAGTGTATTAGCTGTAATGATAAGCTTCTTTTCCCCAACAATTTCTTAAAAACACTATTATCACCCATATCAAATGTTAAAGACTTTTAAAAGCTTACTCTGTGACTCATATAGACTGAGTCCCACCTGTGGCATGCATGCCACCTGTTAAGAATGACTGTGTTATTGGACACCATTCTCTGTTGTAAACATAGTATAGTGATAGCCTAAGAGACATTTAAAATAATACTAGTTAAGAGAAATTGCTATGGTATCTGGGGATTTTCCTCAGTACACATAATTTTTAACTCGAATATGGTTGATTTTTGTTTGTTTCTGGATTAGCATGATAAGCTGTTATCTTAGGTTCATGCTGGAATTTCTTTCAGAGATGCTACTTTAGTTTAAAGTAATTCATCTTATATTATGTGCTTTTTTTTGCAAGTGAGGGTCAAGGAGATATTAGTAGGCTACTTTTTCTTACTAATAAGTCACTTGTGAGATGATCCTTAGAGGTGGCTACATAACACGATGGGATTCATTGTATCTCTAAAAAATTATTTTCTTGTGCAAAAGAAGTCATATTGTTCTGACTGCTATCTATATAGTATTAAAATTCTTTTTTCTGTAACCTTTCACCGGGCAAAATGGGATATCGTAGGGCAACAATTTTTGAATCAAGGTACTTCAGATTGGCTAATTCACAGAATGCATCCAAAATCCAGGATCTGAGACTCCAGTGGAATTGAAATTTGGCAAATTTTGTAAAATATTTTATGACATAAAAATTATCATATAGCATTTTATGACATATGTCATAAAATATTTCCTGCGGTCAATTGTTGATGTTTAATTCTTCTTAAAATAAAAGCTATTACCAGAAAAGAACAACGCTCAGGAAGCACACTCTAACTACACATAGTAATAATATCTGTAGACAGTGTGTTTACTTTTAATGTGCTCTGCCAGGATCTAATTGCCAAGTTTATCTAATCTCAGTGGCAATTCTCCACTGTTAATACGGGCTTCCTGATAACAGTTGTAATAATCTAGGGCAGTTATTTCCCAACTTTAGTCCTTTTAAGACATTAAAACTCCCAGAATTCCTTAGTCAGCATGCTGGCTAGGGAATTTTGGGAGCTGAAGTTCACACATCTTAAATGGCCAAATTTGAAAACACTGACCTAGAGAATATAGTATGAATGCATTAGATAGCATAAGCTTTTTATAAATTTGAGAAAAAAACCCTCTTCTGTAGTCTCTAAGAAATGAATTTAGCATCATAGATAGTCCTCCACTTATGACTGGTTGCTTAGCAACCATTCAAAGTTACAATGGACCCTGAAAAGGGACTTATAACCCAGATTTGAGGTTATTTATCTCTTCAAATACAGAATAAGTTTTTATAAATTCTATATTTAAAATTTGAACATTTTAAAGACCTATGATTGTCACTTGCTTTGAATAATATTTGGATACATTTGGAAGAATATCATTCTAATGGTAGCTTTCATTTAATTTTGTTTATAAAAATGGATCAAATTTTATTCTGTGGTTCTAATTTAAAAAAAAAATTAAATTATGAAATGAAATAAAATAACTGAAAAGGAATCTGGGTGCCCTAAATGGGTATTGTGGTGCAATGTGGTTATTTTTAAACAATATTTAAATATTTTCTGGAAGATGTTGGTCTTACTTGCTGAACCTGTGGACTGGAGCCTACTTTGTTGGAGCTTGTACTTCTGCATGGGCCATGGGCTACTAGGCACAGCTGGGCTTAAACAGGGATAGAAATCCCTACAATGTTTTCTTCTAACACTATTCTTTATTTTGTTTTTGTAAACAGGTTGGAAATGAATTTGGATATTTTCCTAAGGATCTACTTGAAATAAATCATATTTATACTCATGATGAGCTAGAATTACCAACAGATGTAAGTTATTTAAATTTATTTAATCAAAATTTTGTTTTCCAGCTGTATGCTATAATAGAATTGTATGCAGACAGTAGATTCAGAATGCGGAGAAGAAAGATTGATTGGAAAAATAGGAAAGTGCTCATCAAGTGTTCATGTGTTTAGGCTAACCATTAACTAGATGCAATTAGTTGTTTTCAAATATTAGGGGGGGGGGGTAAAGAGAATTCTACTAATTTATCAAACTTGCGCAAAATACAACCCTGTCCTTTCTTTTTTCACTAGACATGTATGAAAATATATAGCAGATAAACCTTTATTTTCCTGCCTGACTAGGACCTAGAAAAGAAGGGTATTGTCAGGCTCCTACTATATCCGATTATCAGACTTTGTGATTTGTATTTATGTTAAATGGTGTCATTGCCTGCTTCACTATAATCTAGTGCAGTCCAGTTCCATTGTGAATATAGGATTGCAGCTGTAGTTTAAAGATAGATAAGTTGAGATATAGTCTAATTTAATATATCTCAGGTTCGGTGCAACCTGATACAATGCATAGTTATGAATGCCAAATATAATTGATGGCCCTTACTCATAGTTAAATATGAGAGGATTGCAGCCCACATCTTGTTTGTGTTTTAAAGCGTTTGACTGCTAGTGTGATTACTTAGACACTAGGAACAATTCATATAAATGTATATTTTTAAAAAATACCAGTAGTTAAAATTGAGATTTCTTTTCCTTTCAGGAAACAGATTTTGTTTGCTTTGGTGAAGGCAAAGATGATTTTGACAATTATGATGTGAACAAACTTTTAAAACTATCAAAAAACATGGAAATGAAAGAACCACAGTCAGAAACAATAAAAGAAGTGATTGATTGGACAATTTCTGCTGATCCAGAGATTGATCATGGTTTTAAAGCAGATTTAAAAGGCAATGTGGACAATGGTGAATACAGCACTTTTCTCCATAAAAAGAATGAGAATGTAGAGGAAGCTCTTGATTCCAAGGAGGCAAGCCTTGGTGTAAGTCAGGAGGCAGACATTTCTCAGGGAGACAAAAATGCACATCAGCCTTCAGAAGAAATGCTGCAGGAAACATTAAAAGTGCCAAAACATGAAAGTGCCAAAAATCATAACAACTCTCAGGGTGAAACTGAACAATCAGATTATGTAGATAAAAATGATGCTGCTCATACACTTTTGCACCATGAAATATCGGAAGATTTGAAAACAACATTTGGCTCAACTGCAGATGCCTTTGTGTCTGATGATGAGACAACAAGCCTTGTTACATCACGGGATGATGACAATTTCAGGGAAGAACCAGACATGGATTCTTATTTGATAGAGAAGCAACAAGAACCAGAGACACAGTCAGAAGAAATTACTTCGTTATCATTTGTAGAAGAAGAAATCACATTGGCCAAAGACCCAGAAGCCAAAAAGCTGTCATCTGATGATGTATTTGAATCAGAAACAAGCAATGATAGTGAGGATGATAAAGATGATGATGAGGATGGTGGTAATGATGATGATGATAATACTGGGGAAGCTGCTGCAAAAATGCAACATGAAACAAAAGATGATTCTGCACATTTGGGGGATAATTTTCCTGCAGATGTCAGTGAGGATGAAAGAATAGTTGATAAAACTGATGATCAAACAGGAGAAGAAAGAGGAGAAGAAGAAGAAGCAGCTTTATTTAGAAAACAGCAAAATATTGAATATGTGTTAACCCATTCAGATACTTCAACTGAAGATGATCCTTTAATATCAGAACATGATTCTATTAAAGAACAGGTGCATGATGTAAATATCAGAGACCTTACAGGAGAAACAGATACAACTCAATACAATGCAAATGAGAATGCAAAAAATGATGAGCTGACAAGTGAAGAACTGACAAGCACTTCTACACGTAGCTTGGGTACATTTCCTCATGTGGAAGACCAGCAATCATCTATAAAAACAACAGAAGAAATATTAAGTCCACCTCTAGATATCAAAGTTGATCCAGAAGGTCTTTCTCTAAATAAAATAATAAACGATAATGAAAGAGGGAAAGAAACAATTGAGGACAATAGCTTGGAAAAAATGAGCAAAACAGATGAGAAAGATAATCAGCAAGTGAACATAGTGCTAGCCTTGTCAAGGGACCTAATGAATAAGTCGCTAAGTGATTTGGATGATGGAAAAACAAAGTATGACGCAAAGGAGCATAAAGAAGACTTTGAATTAAGAAAGATTTTCAGTAGTAAAAAGCAGTCAAATGTCTCTGCCGTGAGAAATATTTCCAGTGAAAAAAATATGGAAGTGCCTATTGAACAGCCTCAACAAGGAACTGCAATACAGGATTTAAATAGTGAAAAGAATGATGTTACCAATACCAAGGAAACTGTTCTAGAAAAATCTAAGACAATTACCCAACATAGAAACCTTACTCAACATAACATTGATTACACTGAAGCTGATTATTTAAATACAGAAAAATCATTCACAGAAGAATTCCTGCCTATAGATCTAGACGCTGAAGATGATGATTTCATAGAAGAAATAGAAGAGGAGTTACTACAAGATGAAAATGCTGAAAGTGCAAAATTATCCAAGGAGCAACTGATAGATGACCAGGGTTTCAATTTGGATACTGATATTCCAAGTCCTCAGCTGCAAATGCCAAATAATGCTATTTTAAAAACTGCTAATCCTGTTGATGAAACAGGAGAAGAAGCAATGACATTTGATCAGGCTAAGAAAGAAGTTGTGGGAGAAGAAATTAACGAGGCCAGTGATGAGGCAATGCAACTGAATTATAATTCCCAGCAGAGTAAAATGAAGGGAAATGAAGACAATGAGGAAATGAAGTCCACAAAATTGTCTGAAATTAAAACATCTCCACATGAGAAAAAAAGTATACATGATAAAATAATGCCAAGCAATTTAAATACTTCTGAACCAGAAAACAGGGCTTATGATTTCAGTCAAAGAAATGAAGACCTCCCTACAGATTTTTCAGAAAAAGGTCTTAAGCTTCCACAAACCTCAGAAAACCAGTTTCAGAACTTATATGAGCCCGGAGATATGATTGAAAACCCAAATGAACATAGAGAGCCAGAATACAGTGAGTCTGTGACCCAGCTCCTTATAATGAAAGAGTTTCTTGATGAAAAGCATATTGCACGTTTAGAAAAGTATCTTGGACAACGGCATCTTTTCAAAATAGAGCATTTGTTTCATGACATGGAATTAGAGCTGATGCTTGCTCAGAAACACAGTGATAATCAAGAGGACACTGAAAAAGCTTTGGATCAGATCCTTGAATCTTCAGAATCTAATATTTTGGACATTCTGAGCAAAGTTTTAGATTCAAGGGAGTTGGAAAATAAAGAGATTAAAGAAACAGATTTGTTTGATGAAGAAGCTGCTTTAATGGATGATATTCAAGAGCTAATGTATTCATTAAGGCAAAAATACTCTCCAGTTAGTGAGAGTGTTCCACTTGCATCCCTTCCAAAACCAAGGGTGGACTTTCCTGATCCAAATAAAGGTAAGACTTAAGGTTGCACTTCTATACCACTTAGTTGGAATTAAACTCCATTTCCTTTATAGCATATTTTTAATATATTTTGGGGTTGTGCTTTATGATTTGGTGAAAGGGCTGAAAAGAAAGACAGATTCCCTTGTGATATAAGCAAATTTAATAATAATCTCAGAATAACTGCTAGCTATTTCTAGATCCCTTGATTAGACTAAATGTTAAAGATAGATTTTAATAAAGTTGTTGGGTTTCACATCTGATTAAATTACTTGAAAAAGGTATGACAAATCAATTTGTTCCAGATTTTAAAAAGAGAAAATTAGCTCATTGTAAAAAAAAAAATTACAGGTTCTTTTTTTTGGAGACTTGGTACAATTGTGTTTATTTCAGTGCAAATCCTAGTAACATAAATAGATACTTTCATTATTATACTTTTG
This sequence comes from Psammodynastes pulverulentus, assembly GCA_025802295.1. Classification (NCBI taxonomy): domain Eukaryota; kingdom Metazoa; phylum Chordata; class Lepidosauria; order Squamata; family Psammodynastidae; genus Psammodynastes; species Psammodynastes pulverulentus. The sequence continues at coordinate 73,795,462 of JAOYMU010000252.1, read as the reverse complement.
GGTGACAGTCTATTTTCATACCTGAAGGAAGGAGACATATTTTTCTACCCAAATTAATATATTCAGTTGCTCAGATGAAACTATTTTTAAACGTATGGAGTACCTATATTTAAGCATAGTTCTGTAATTATTTACATGTTAGGTAATATCCAACATAACCATTCTTGGAGTTTCAATTAATGGGACACATTTATCCCAGTTATTACAGTAAGGCTACCAGGACTGCTGCTAGCATAAAAGATGCCATTGTGCAAAATTCCACTAAACTCCCCATCTTTAAAAAAAAAAAAATGCAAAATGTATTAAATATTGCACTTGCTTCCAGCTCCATGCATATGCAGTTGCCTGCTGGTCCCTTCCCTCATGTGGCAACCTTGTGCGGTGCACAGTTTGCACCTGGACTGCAATGGCCCTGAGGGCTACTTTAAGCTTATGTAAGTTGGAGGATCTATTATATACTTTTACACAGGGAACAACACTCCTAGCAATAAATTGTGCATTACTCTAGAACTCAGTATTATATTTTTCTAAAAATGAATGTGCAAGCAAATGTCCAGCAATTGACATTTGTATAGTAGACTATCATAATTGGAATCTGCTTTACTAAGACAGTAAAATGAGGCTAGAAACTTGATCAACCCCAATATAAATGATACTGTATATGTATCAATATATCTTGTATATTATTTTTAAAGTATTAGTGTATAACTGATAAAAGTTTTGTACCAGTTCTGTTTGAGAATATTGAAAACAACAACAATAATAATGTGGATAAATCCTGGTAAAAGATTATAAATCCTGAGACATTACATTGTGACTCTTATTTCTTTTATTTTGTTACCAAAGTTTCAAAATTACTATTTTAGCAATTTGGAATATAACCTTATTAGAAAGTATAAGAAATGTGTTATAGCTGAATAAAGTTTGGTCAATGCCTGCTTAAAAGACTACCTAGGAATTTGCTGCCATGAGTTCTAAGCTGAAAAAAGGCAGGAGAAACAGAAAATGTAAGCAATAAAAAGAACCCACAATTTCTGCAGGATTCTTGCAGGAAAAAAGTGCTTTTAATATCTATGTGTGTATTCTGCTTAACTTCAAATGCTAAGCTAGAGATGACTAAAATAAATTTGCAAGCAAAACATATTTAAATAATCAGAATGCAAGAGGTAAATAAACTGTGAGAGCTTTTAACCAACATGCAAATCTCTACTTACTATAGCTAATGAAAAACAAACAGAATATGACAGACATACTGTGGAAACCCTGGTAGGGGGCATAGATCAAAAGTCTGCACAAAACACAGAACAGATGTTTGAAAAAGAAGAAACTGTTCACGTGGATCAATCAAAAGAGGAAGAAAATATTTTGACAGAGACTGAAACGGTGGTTAATATGGGAAACAAGGATTTTCCTGAGGGTGACAGAAACTTGCCAAATGTGGATGTTGTCTTTGGATCAGTTGATTCAGAAGATTTCATTACAGGTAACTTTCAGGATAGTTTGTTTCTTTATACAAAAATAGAATATAAAAATAGCTGCAAGTTTATAATTCAGGAAACAACTGTTTTTAGTTATATTTATTACAAGAGAAATATCCTCTTCTGCATGTACATTTTAAAAAGACAGGTGGTTGGTTAGAGGGATAAAAGTTGCTATTATGAATCAGGTTATATCAAAGCCATAGAGCTTTTTTTTCAGTTTAGCAGATCATGACAACCTAGTGGTCAGTGTGGTTTATAAGCCATGTATTATGGCTTAGGATATGGTACAAAGCTAACGATCTAATGACTATAGTATAGTAATATAATTAAATAAACAATAGCTAGGGACAAGTACAAACTCAGCAGTGGAATCAAAGCACTGTTTTCTCTAAATAGTGCTAGGTGTCCATTGTTACTTGCCTCATGATAGTGGAACAAGAAACATTTATTTCCAAGTTAATTGATTGATTATGTGCCATCAACTTGCAGTCAACTCCTAGCAACCATACAGTTAGATTTTTTTTCCATGACAATGTCTCCCTGATCTGGTCTTCCAGTATAGCAATGATAGCACTTCTCTTTCCTTTCAGCTTTCCCAGTATCAAAGCCTTTTCTATAGCTCAGAGGTTCCCAATCTGTGCGCCGTGGCTCCCTGGGGAGCCGCGGCACCATTGCCAGGGCACCGCGCCATTTCTAGAAGTCTAGCGCGCATG
>JAOYMU010000252.1:73686169-73700154 GCA_025802295.1 Psammodynastes pulverulentus | reverse complement strand
CAGGAGGCGGGAGGACCCACAGTGAAATTATTTAAAGTTCCTCGGGCGGCCCGGTACCGTTTGATCCACGGACCGGTCCCGGTCCGTGGCCCGGGGCTTGGGGAACACTGTGCTAAGGTATTAGATACTGTAACATAATTTGGTAAATATACTTTTCCTTTTTCTAGCAGAAGGATATACAACTCGCTTTCCCCACAGATATGATTGGATTGCAAATGTCATCATCCTTAGTATTGGTGGGATGGGGGCTAACGAGAGCTGGAATTCATTACTCTAACATCTGGAGAACAACATACTGTATGCTAGATTGCCCAGATTGTTATAATCTAGCATATAATATATTCTCAGAATTAACCACTGTATTTGCTACAGTCAGTGAAGCATTTAACATACATAATCTATGATTGCCATCTGAACCACAAATTACCATAAATTTAGTCTAGCATAGTTTAGTCAAACAAAACCAGTGGATCGTCTTTGGTTCAGGGTGTCATGAAGACCCAGAAAACTGGAATCATTGAGTTAAATCAGTTGATTAAATTCCAATTAAATCAATTATGAGAAGTGGTTTTCTGATAACGCAGCTATACTGTCTGCATAACACTCAATCCACAACAGTCCCTTTGCTTGACTGCCACTTAACATTTCTTAGAAAGCAAGAGTACCCCTCTTCCACAATCTTAAATCAGTGTACATTCGCATGGAAGATGATCTTTCATTTTTTACTTATGAGGGTTGCATTGTCCTGAGGTCATGTGATCAGCATTTGCGACCTTCCAACAAGCAGTCAATGGGGAAGCCAGATTCCCTTAGCACCCATATTACTAACTTTACAATTGCTGTGATTCACTTAAGAACAGTGGCAAGTCGTAAAATGGGGCAAAACTCACTTAACAATTTTTTTACTTAGCAGCTTAAATTTGGGGCTCAATTGCGGTCGTAAGCTGAGGACTACCCATACAGCCCATTTTTAAATGCCAAAGGAAGGACTATCTCTGGGATGCAATCATCAGCCGATCACTAAATGGCAGCAGAGAGTGAAAAGTTTTCTGTATTTCTTTGCTATGGTCTGGCAATTTTCTAGATTTCTGTAGCCCTACCTACACTTGTATACTCTACTTTTCCTTATCGCCCATCAGTGCCTGGTAATTCCTAACAACAGGCCTCCCGGTGCAGCCTCCCTCCTGCGCAATTTATAGCTTCAAGACTGCACACTATCGCCATCCAGCGGAAGCCGACTGAAAGTGAAGCCCTTCCGCAAACATAAAACAGCATTCTAGGAGGTGCCATTATCTCTGGAAGGGCGGGGGGGGAGAGAAAGAAACAAAATTAAGAGGTCGGGAAAACAAAAACCACCTTCTTCAGTGAATGGCGGTAAAACATGGGCAAAGATAATACTATATTTATTGGATATGACTGGTTTATTTTTTAAGAGACCTAGAAATAGCAGTGGAATAGTGGCGATCTCGTGTCCCCCTCTTACTTTCAGTTGGACTGGTCGCTTAGTTTTGGAACGTTGATCCTTTACCCCGGAACGAGTCCCGAACCCGAGGCGCAAAGAGCTGTTTCGGAGGGCTTTATTTACCCTAACACGGTGGGCAGACTTTTAGCTGTGGATGAGGTTTGCTTTTGGCACCTATTTTCCATCTCCAGGGCATCGCATCGACATCGATCGTTCCTTAGAACATAGCCCAGATAGGGTGCCTTGAAAGCAGCTTCATCCCAGCAGTAGTTTTGTACCACCACGCTATTGCACAAGCCAAAACCTTACATTTGTGTCAGTGTACAAACCGCTCCCCCTTCCTAAGCTTTTAATAATCGCCTTTTAAATACTTGCTGCGGCCTAGATGCTGGTTAGCAACTAAGGACACCCTTCTGGGTTTAGCTTTATGCTTTCGAAGTACAGCTTTCGACAGGGATCGAATTTTATCTCGAGCAGACAAGGTAAGTGATGCAGACTTCTAAAAATGCACTTTTAATACTACTTTTAAATATTAAAATGCTCGCAAGTATTAGAAGGGGTATTGATTTCTAAATACGTTACATCATGTGCGAGTCTTTGAATATTGAGATTTTCCTTGTGCCTAAATGTGGGATCCCGTATGCTTTTTAATCACATCATGTATCAATTCTATCAATTCTCTTTCTAAATAGTAGCTGGGATATTATGAACAACTTGTCATGTCTGTGTTTTGCCTTCTGATCTTACTGGCTGCATTTACACAGTAAATTAAGCCATGTAGTTTATTGAATGAATTACATTCTGTTGTGTTTGCATAACATGCTAAATCAAAAGTCCTGCTTTGCAAACAACATAACCCACAGTGACAAACCACATTGTGAATTAGTGTCCATAGTTTGCTTGTTTATACCAATGTGTATATAAACATAAATGATTTATTTAATAAATCTAGTTAAATCATAGTTTGCAATTATCCCTCTGTATCCTCCTTAATCCAGGATAGTGATTCCAGTGAAATAGATATTAAACAGACATTATTTGAATAATAAGGCTGCTTTTATATTGGTCCACAGGAAATGGAGGAAAATAGGTAGATCAAAATGAGGTCCAATTATAATTATGTTACCCTTTTAATCTATTAATAACATTCATATCTGTACTATCCTGTATAGAATTTTGCAAGTCTCTTGTTTAAAGTGCAGAAGCTGTGCAATCAGACAGGGAATGAAGACTGCTTTTAAGATGGAGCTTGTACTAGTAGCTCATATCACTTGGTAGTGATCTGTTAATATGCATATAGATGTGAATAGAGGAAAAGGATTGATTGGCTTTTATATATTGTGAAAATGCATTTGAACCTGAACACTACTTTCTAAAGTTCCCTGCTACAATTACTAAAAGTAGTTTCCCCATTTTTGTGGATTTTGCATATTTTGGATTATAATATTTATAAGAACATGAATGTTAGGGATGAAAAGAAGTGTAGTTCAATTACTTGAATTATGGAAGGGGCTAGATTAGATAAAGCTGTCTGGAGGAAATTGACATCTTGTTTTTTTCTTATGGTTCCTTAATTTTCTAGCTTTCTCTGTTTTCTGGTTATTTGGAGACGTAATATATTCTTGTTTTGTTTCTAAGAAAAAAGTGGAACGTATATTTATATTTTCTTTTAATGAACAATAGTATGGGAGCATGATAAAGTTGAACATGAATTCCCATGTCAGATGTGCTTACCTTGTCGACTACCAGACTGCGAGTTCGATCTTAGGTAAAGGCTAATATTTGGAATACTCTCTCTTGCTCAAGCAAGGGGTTGGACTAGATGACCTCCAAGACCCCTTCCAACTCTGTTATTCTATGATGAACACCTCTGGAAATAATTGTGTGATTGTATAGGGGATATATATAAAGCCCTGCTCAAAAAAGTTTGCAGTCAGCAATTTGATTATGAAATCACTATGTGAAGAAGAGAGCCAGTTTGGTTTAGTACTTAAGGCATCAGGCTAGAAACTCAGAGAGTATGAGTTCTGATCAACCCTTAGGTACAAAGCCAGCTGGCTAACCTTGGGCCAGTCCCCCTCTTTTGGCCCTAGGAAGTAGGCAATGGTAAACTGTTTCTAATAAACCCTGCCAAAAAAACTTCAGAGACTTGTCCAGGTAGTTACCTGGCATCAGAAGAGGAGAGAAAAGAGAGAGGAAGAGAGAAAGAATACTAGAGAAAAAAAAACCTACAAAAATATATACTTATAGCCCTTGAATTACAAGCACAATTGATCCCTTAATTTCTGTTGTCAGTTAAGTGACTTTTGCCCCATTTTACAACCTATCTTGCCACAGTTTTTAAGTGAATCACTGCAGTTGGTAACATGGTTGTTAAGTGAATCTGGCTTCCCCATTGACTTTGCTTGTCAGAAGGTCACAAAAGGTGATTGCATAATCCTGGGACACTGCAGCCGTCTGTTCCCAAGCATCCCAAGCAAAAAAACAAGACAATCTGAACTTTGATCACATGACCATGGGGATGCTGCAACGGTGCGAAGGGAAAAACGGTCATAAGTCCCTTTTTTCAGGGCTGTTGTAATTGAATGGTCACTAAATGAACTGCTGTAAGTCAACACAAAGGCTTTCCACTGCATTGAAAGCAACTGTAGGCCCCTATGCTCCCTTCCACAAAAGAACTGAGCTGATTTTTGCTAACTCAAATCCCTTAAATACCCCCCACACACAGACACAACATTTCTTATTTGTTTTAATAGTTGCATCTTTGTGGATCTTGTGATTAGTGTATTTCTCTGTTTGCAGGAACTCTGTCTTCTCTCACTCCTGGGCTTCAGATTTCGTTGAATTCCAGTTCCATTTCAAAATTACTGCTGGGGTGGACACATATATACACACACACACAAACATTGGTGCTTGTTTCCTACTAAATAGTTTTTAAAATGTAGCCTTTGCAGTTCTTGGAATGAGGCATTCATGAAGCAGACTGCTGTCTCCCCGTAACTTGTTCCTGCTTGCTTTCTAATGTGTTGTATTGGCTTCAGGCATGCCTGTGCATAATGAGTGCTTCTTCATCCAAAAGTGTTATTAAAATATAGGTTTTCACATTGGCACACATTCATATCTGAATACTGTTTTGCCCCTAGAGCATTTATGGCTCCAAAGTTATCCCCCTCCTCCTCTTCAAGCACTACATAAAAATGTCTGTGATTTACTACTGATAGCCTTCTGGAGTATATGTTCTCAGAGTGACTAGCAAAATGCAAAGAAAGCTGTTTCAGATCAGTTGGCTCTTTTAAAAGAAAGCTATTAAAAAGGGAACCTGAAGCGGAACTTGCTTTACTGGGAGAGTACTTTTTTATCAATTCTTTGTATAGTTCTGATGACAGTACAGTAATCATTTTTCCTGAAGCTGAACTGCCTGCAGAAGAGTTTATTTCTCTCCCTCTGGGTACTCCCAAATCCCCTCAAGATCAGATTTGACTATGGAAGCAACGTGAAATCCACCTAATGTTGGATGCTGTCTTTTGGTTCAGATGACAATTTCTCTATTTTTTTGTATTATCTCTCAGATATAATTTCCCTTGCTGAAGCTTTTGGCAAATTTCTAGAAGGCTGTTAGATAATTCAGTAAGTTTCATAGAATCCCCTTTTTCTTTTGTGATTCCATTGCTAGCTATTATTAAAGCTTTGAAATGTTAATCTATAGCAGGGGTCCAGCCCGCTAGGTGCTTAGATCTGGCCCGTGGGGCCATCCTGAAAACAGCGAAGGACTGGCCCACGGTGCCTTTGCCAGCAAAAATGGAGCTTGGCTTGCAAGCCCTCCTGAACTCCGTTTTTGCTGGCAGAGGGTTGCAGGAAGCCATCACAGCCAAAACCGGAGCTCGGGAGCCCGTTTTCGCTGGCAGAGCACTCAGGCCACCATAGGTGTCCCTGACACAAGTGATGTTGAGCTGGCCATGCCCACCCCAATCCCTGAGGTCAAACACAACCCTGATGCAGCCCTCAATGAAATTGAGTTTGACACCTCTGATCTAGAGCAAGGGTTAAAGATGGATGGTTCTCTAGTTGTTGGATTCCTATCATTCTGAGTCAGTGTAACCAATGGTCATAGTTAAAGGAAGATGTAATCTAATAACGTAGTTCTGATGTTATTAAATCTACAAGGATAATGTTTGAGAAACTGAATTAAACAAGAATCCATTTTTTGGCCAACCCTTTGAAACAATTTAAATTGATACCAAGAGGAGAACATTTCTAGTCAAGGTTGAAATGAGGGGTCCTTGGTGCTCTTTGAACTTGGTTATTTTCTTGCAGATGTTTCATTACCCAAACATCATCAACACTGATAAATACCAAAGACCCCTAATTTGAATTGAATCTGTTACCATCCCTTGTTGATGGGGGTTTTTTTTCCCCTTCAGACCAAGGAATGGAGAAAGAGATATTTTCAACAATTTATCTTCTCTCTGCAACTCCCATGCTTCCAAATCAGTTTCTGTGCCGCTTACCTATACAATGAGATGCACATGCTACTCTAAATTAAAAGTGAATTTGAGAAATTACAATAATGTTAAAGGCATAAGGAACACTCAGAATTTGTTCTGTTTGGGAAAAAATCATTACAATGTTTTTCTTTCTGCAGTGCTCTTGGATTCTTCTATGCTCAATTGAAGCAAATCAAGTTCCCTGCAGATCAGATGACACTGTGATTGGACGCTTGCCATTTTTTAAAGTTCCCACCGTCCCCCATTGCAATCTTGGATTTTCCCTCAAATAGAAAAAAATTCGATTCAGCCTCCTGCAGATGTGGTAATGTTTCACTGTTTTATGGGAAGCCTGTGTGATCGGAGGGCATATATAACTTGTCCTGCCTTTTAGCCCCATGGGATCCTGCTTTGATAGACTAATTAACAATGTAAATGCAGAAATGCAGCCATGCCAGCATAGGGAAAATATATGATTCCATGGCAATTCTAAACACACTAACATATTTCTCTATTTTTTAATGAGAATTAATATACCGTATGTTTTAGGAGAATGATGATTTTTCTTTAATTGGCTACTGGTAACTGAGTACAAATTTTGCCCAACATGGCCTGGAAAGATAAATCCTGACAGGCTGTTGTTTTTCTGCAAGTTCTGTAGATTTACAAACATGCAAATGTGTTTGCTCACACAGAGTCCTAATATTCTAATTGTCAGAATACACTGCACATCTCTGCTGACTGTTAATACTAGAATCAGAAACTTGGGTGATGGAAACAGTGATTGCTGGGAAGCAGCAGTAGCAGGAGTTGACCACACAGATTAGGTGCTTACATTGAGTTATGGACCAAGTCAAAGCTCTCCGGTTAACTAAGACATTTCTTGGTACTTTTATGTTTTGCAGTTTATTACTGCAAGTTTGCTTCAGACTAAATGCATTCGACTGTACCTCATCCAGCTTAAATGAAAAATTTAAAGATTTTTGAATTTAAGATGCCAGCAAAGGGACAGACATAAAAAAAATAACAATAAAAGACGAAAGACCCATGCAATATTATTTTCAAGGTTCCCCATTTGGTCAGCTTTTAGTTGCTAACTGCAGCTAAATTCAGTTCTGTAGATTTTACTATCCAATAAATTTCTCTCAGTGTGGCATATATGTTTGTTTGTCTGCCAGAAGCCATGCTCCAAAACAGAGAAGGGCCGGGTCAAAAAAATGTCTTGGTGCAAGCCAAACTCCTCTCCTCAGAGCACTATGTGCTTGGGAAAGCTCAGTTGTACTTATCCACTTCAGCTCAGCAGCCGTCCCTAGTAACGGAATGGCCTTTGGAGTAGCTGAAGAAGGCTTCCAAAAAAATGTATCTGCTTTAACACTTCCAAGGTTTACCTTCCCTGTCACAATTCACAAGGTTAGCTATTTAGTTAGAAGGGGCAACGTTATTTTCCTACATGCATGTTTTTTTCATCCTTAGGAGAGGATTGTTCTTGTGATTTCTTCTTTTTTTTGTAATTCATAGTTTTCTGATGATCCTTGTGATGGGATCCTTGCATTTCTTGGGAGCTGTTTAAAGTTATTTAATTATTTAGTTCATGTTTAAAATTACCTTTTAAACATGAATTTCCTGTACTCAGATTTGATTGTTTACAACAGCTGTCACTGTCAGTACAATTGAAACATTTTTAACACTGGTTGGAAACAGGTGGACCCATTCTGAAAGTTTTAAGCTATGGCAACAGAAATTGTAAAAGATACCATCACATTTTGTTGAGAATGTGGTTTTGCTATAAGCTTAGTTTAGCTTGTATTTCTTTTTTCACCAGAAGAATTACAAGCTTTATACAAACTTATTGGTATATAAATAATGGTAAATTAAATTGAATTTATTTCTGAGCAGACATATGAAAGATTTTAAATGGTTATTTGGAAATGTTTTATTAATTTTACTTTGTTATTTAGTTATTTGTTATGGGCAATAAAAACTATGCTGAAAATAAATAACTATCCTAATTTTTATATTATGCGGCTGAAGCAATTTCAATTAGGATTTTAAATATTTCTCTCTGCATTAAATTTTGTCTGCAGTTAGTCATATCTCTGGATAGCGTAATGCTGGCTATATATTCATCTGAGTAAATGGAAGTTTATTCAGACTTTTCTCTTTTAAGTGAAATCCCTTAAGCATTACACGAGCTAAAACAAATTCCACCATTTGGTTTTCATTAACCCTGTAACTGAAACGAAAACATATTTAATCCCGGAGCATTTTGAAGTTAATACGCAACTTTGCTGGGGAGGTATTTAACAGTGGTGTCAGTTGCAAGCCAGTTACATGCCAGTGCCTCAAAACTGTCACTAAGCAAGATGTTAAATTAACTTTAATGTGCACAAGATTACAATGCATGGTAGAAGCATGAAGAGATTTCAGTGAGGTGAGAGAGATTTGGTCACTGAAGTAAACACTTAAAAAAGCGCTATCAATGAAGCTGATTTGCTAAACTAGCCATCTCCGACCTGGTGGCCTTTGGAAGTTTTGGAGTTCAGCTTCCAAAAGTTCTTACTAGCTTAGCTAGTGAAACAATTTTTTTGCCTTATATTTTGACTATTGATCAATTCACCAGTCTGATCTATTTATCTTTTATGGAAGGCTTTTGGAAACAGAAAATTTAAGTTCAAAAGCATAGTTTTGTGTCATTGCTTCACTCATTAGATTTATGTCCCATCTTCTACTTACATTATTAGACAATATTCTTCTAGCCATATCAGTTTGTCTTTATCAACAGGCCATTTTCAAATTGGCAGCCATCTTGTCAGTGCAACAAGCCTGCTTTCAAAATTCCAGCATTCTGCCAGCCCAAATTGGTCAAGTGACAATGAAGGAAAGGTCAAAAGACCCCCTTCCTCCAAAACTTTGGTTTCTGTTGGGAATTATTATTTGCAGTCATTTTTCAATCAATCTAGTGCATAAAAGGTAATGAAAACAGCTTAGTTAGTAAAACTCTCAGAAAATACTTCCTGTAATGAAACCCCCAGATGTAGTCATTGGACAAGGCGACTGCATGAAAAGGGAACCTGAGGGTCATAAGTGCAATGTACTAATTATGGTATAATGTGCTAATTGTTACTGGAAATTAGGGGCATACCGTGCAGAACTAACTTTCTGGGAAAACAGCCCAAGCTAATTCAGAATATTGTAATGAGGCAAATAACAAGTTTATATTAAATCTATACATTAAAGCAATTTTTAAAAAGATGCTTATTTATTTTAAAACAAGATGACATCTTTGCAGAGGTACCTCGTGTGAGAAATTCTAGGAAGAGGGTATTTTGATCAATGATTGTCAAAAATCAGAAGAACTCTGGTGGTACCTTTTCCAACTAGAAATTTTATTAAAAAGCATAAGTTATCATGATCTGCACCAGCCTTCACCAGATGTATCCAGTGGTGGTATTCAAATTTTTTTACTACCGGTTCTGTGGCCGTGGCTTGGTGGGTGTGGTATGGCTCAGGGCCAATCAGAAGTGGTATTTACCGGTTCTCTGAATTACTCAAAATTTCCACTACCGGTTCTCCAGAACCTGTCAGAACTGGCTGAATACCACCTCTGGATGTATCGTTAGTTGGAAAAAGTGCTACCATATTCATGATTTCTTGTATAAGAAAGTTAAGAGAGTTTGGATCTGGGAAAATTTTCTACAATGATACATGCAGATATCTGTATTTTTCACAAATAATGGAGAAATAAATGTTTTAAGGAGTTTAAAACTCTGCTGCCTGCTGGAGGGTGTCACTTAAATTCCATTCTTTGTAATGAATTGAACAGATCGACAAATCTGTGCAACAGTGCAGGCTTAGAAATATTCATTTGCATAAAAACCTCTTGAAACATATGAGATGGATCAGAAATGAGATTAAATATTCTCAATATGAGAATAGGAAAAAATTGCAAGATCAAAACCAGGAATTGACAAGTTATTGCTTCCCATATGTTTGCATTATAGGTTTTCACTATTTTAGGGTACTTTGTGGCTTTTTGTGTGATCTAGAGAAATGAGGTTTTGATATGAGAGTGTGGAATTTTTCATTGGGACAAAGGATTAAAAACAAAAAACAGGATGAGTAAAGAAAAAGTGTAAATAAGGTAAAATGGACGAATCATATGACATAAATTGTTCTATTCTGGGCTTTGCTAGGAAGTCATTGTTATCCTGCCTGCCACTGAATTGACAACTACTATGCTTAACTTCTGAGAGAGATTTGTTTTTACCAAACATATGATTGTACAAAATATATAAAGTATATACGGTACTATTATGGAAAAACATTGGGAGAGTGGCCAAGTCTATTGTAGATATAGTTTCTGAATAATTAATTACCTGATACACTTGATAAATTGAATTATCTATCTTTTTTGCTTTACTTCCAAGAAACAAAAATCTTCATTTATTTCGCTTTATGACGCATTATAAGCTATTATATAAGCTGAATGCTATTGGAGTTTAAACACTTCGTGTAAGTTCTAAAAGCCAAATCTAAAGTGTTTAATATTTGTGTTGTGTTATAATTTCAATTACATTTTAATTATGCCTTTATATTAGTGGCACATAAATTATTTTGTGTTTAAAAAACAGAATTAGGGGAGTTTTTGATAGACATGTTTATATTTCCAGTACTGTTCCAGTTTTGACACTAACTGGTAGGCTGAATAATCTGTTCTGTATGTTCTTTCATTATTTTCATGCATGCTTGAACCATTTTTTTTTTATTTTCACTTGCTTACTCTTGTTTCCTTTGTAACTAATGTGCTTCATAATGTTTAGGAATGTGAAAGCTTTTAGAATCTAAATTTCAAGAGATAGGCAATAAATCAGAACTGACAGCTTCCAAAAATGTATTATTAATTTGAATCTTTTAATTTTTTTCCTTAAAGAATCAAATTAAAGATTTCCAAGCCTGAAATAATCCAGTTTTCCTCTGAATGCAAGTTTGCCAACTAAAATAGGAAAATTCCAACTGTGCTTTCAAAGGCCAGGGTAGGTGTGAGTAAAATTCCTAAGCCTTAGCGGCTGTGTAGAAATCTTCAACTTCACAAGGCCCCCAGGATCTGCTTCTAGGGCATTTTTTTTCTTGAAGATTTGAGGGGGTCAGCAGAGGAAAGCTATTAAATTTTCTCTCACCCCGCATACTTTTCTTATTCTTCTCACCTTCTTAGCAATTTTGAAATTGGATACAGTTGCATAGGGCTTTCAGGGAGATGCAAATGGAAACATGGTTGTTAAAAGTAACATCAGTAGTTCTCACTCCCCTCGGCTCTCTTTTTTCATAGGTTTCTTAAAACTTATTTGATATTGTAGCACTTCACTGCAATAAGAGAAAAAAAAAACTTCAGATCTTGCTATACCTTCTGTTGCCTCTGTTTGCTATTTTGTGATAATAGTAGTGGTCAGGTCTGAGAAGAACTGAAGCATATCCACTCTGTCAGATTTCATGAGATGGCAGCAGACATAATTGGAGATAGGCAATCCCACTTTATGGATGATAACCAGCAGACTTAACACCTTCTTAATAAAATTTACTTTTTCATCTCATTAGCAAAACTGACAAAGGGTCTCTTTGTCCCATTTCTGCCTTCTGATAGTCAGAGTTAGCTCAGTGGGTGAGGATGGCTACCCCTAGTAATGTTTGACTGAATGCAATTAGTATTCTGCCACATTGGCAAACCTATGCAGTGAGAGTTTAAATTTTATAAGGAAAACAGTATATTCATATTCAGCTGCTTGAGTTGGTTAATATGAGGAGTGAAAACGGAGTTTGATTTTTCTAAATGTATCTGGTTAGACAGTGGCTTAATCTATCTTTATGGAATACAAAAATAGCTGGGTCCACGCCACAGGCTAAGACTTAAAACAAAGGTTTACAGAACTACAATAATTTGGTATATGTCACATGTTAAGCAAAGTAAGCCTTGTGCTCGTGTACTCACAAATGCCTGGTTTTCCACTACTTTGCCCTTCCTTCTTTTTTGATTTTTTTTCAGCTGCATTTAATTCAAAAGTCAAAATGATGCAAGAAATTGAATGTAAGCAGATTCTGGTATCTCAAGGCTCCCAGCAATTCTAGAATAAAAACATAATCTTTATGTTTTATAATACCTTTGTAATATGGATTGACTCCTCCCAACACTAGCTATTACCATCGGATATGAATTAGTTTTTTAAGGTGACCAATTCCCTTTTAGCAAAAGAAAGAATAATAACAAAATAACAAAGTTGGAAGAGCCCTTGGAGGTCTTCTAGTCCAATCCCCTGCTCAAGCAGGAGATCCTATACCATTCCAGACAAATCGTTGTCCAATCTCTTCTTAAAAACTTCCAATAATGGAGCACCCACAATTTCTGGTTGCAAGCTGTTCCACTGATTAATTGTTCTTACTGTCAGGAAATGTCTCCTCAGTTCCAGGTTGGATCTATCCTTGATGGATTTCCATCTGTTACTTTTGTTCTGCCTTCAGATACTTTGAAGAATAATCAGAAGGGCCACATTGTGCAAAATTTCAGACCACAATGGCAGATAAAACAATTCAGATTTCAGAATGGGCTTCTTCCTGGAAACATGAAATGTGAACTGTAAGAACTTCTCCAAAGGTTGCTACTAAACTATGTTGAGTAGGACACTAAATTGTAGTAATTTTATATGCTGCAAATATATATAATCTGCTAATATTTGTGTATTATTGGAATGCTCTTCTGTTAAAACATGTAAGTATAAAAATAGTTTACATGTAGCAATTTTGTTTGCCGGTAACTGTAAAAATATACAAAGAAACAAATATGATGTGGGTGAGGCTAACATCCTAGAAAAAGAATATATTATCTACTTTTTAAGATTTGACTGGCATGCTGGGTATCATTCTCCAACAATGTGGTCACAGCCATGAAAATAAAATCCATTTAATTAATTTAGATTGAAAACTAAGACATAATTTTATTTAATAGTGCATTTAATCATTTCTCCTATGTGTCATTTTAAAAAGTGTATAAATATATTTTATTGCTACTAAATTTGTCCACAGCATTTTAATATTGTTTGCGGTTCTCCCACTTAAAATGTCTTTCTGTTAAAAGCTTAGGCAATTACTAAGTGTGTATTCAGCAGTTTTAGCCTGACAGTTATTAAGTGGGTTGTCTGAAACTTGTTTTTCAAAGGATTGATGTCATTGCTTAGCTTTCTAAAATGCTTTTAAAAGTTCTTTTGATATTCAATCCAATACAATGTGTACACACATTGTATAATACTGTGTTTTTCAATATTGAAAGTAGGGATGTAGTTACCTAATTTCTTGTTAACTCTGCTTCTGGCATTTTTGAGTCTCACAATTAGCCTTCCTTTTCCTTCTCCCCATCTATTTGTATCGTAGGGAGGAGATGCCTATTTTGAATTAACTCAATATATTATTGCATCTAAACTACATGATTAGTTTTAATCTGTTGTTTAAAATTACTGTGGGTTATAAACCAAAATAAGGTTGATGTGCTTAAGTCTCCTTCGATACAGGATGCCCAGGGAGTTTTGTGTGCAGTTTTGTTGAGCCCATGTCTGCTTAAATCTGTAACCTTTCTACTCTACCGCCATTTTGTATCCTAACATTAAGCTCTACATATGAGCAAATCCTAACCCTTGATTGTATAACAACCCAATCCTAGAATTTACTAAATTGGACTCATATGAGGCTCATTGGACTCATATGCATGTAATGTGCATAAGTTTTGTAAATGTTCCAGGAACGAGGGAGGGAATGCTTCCAATATCTCTGCGTATCCTTTTTTAAACTGACATTCTTTCAAAATGAAGATTAAATGCAAAGACCAAGTTATCTATAATTTGAAATGCTAATTTTTTAGAGATTCAGTGTTCTCTAAAATTTATGCTTTATCATTCCGTTGCTGAAGATCTGCAGAATTTGTAGCAATAGCAATAGCACTTTAGATTTATATACTGCTTATCAGTGCTTTTTACAGCCCTCTCTAAGCGGTTCACAGA
>JAOYMU010000252.1:73673731-73686069 GCA_025802295.1 Psammodynastes pulverulentus | reverse complement strand
ATTACAGGCAGCTGGCTGTTAGCAGAAGTCTTGCAATTACTACAATTACTGCAATCATTCCTCTGCGCCACCAAGGAGCATTTCACCATACAGATGGCATCATCTTGCCAAGAACAGGAAGAAAAGTTGGTCAGGTGTTTTTCATATGGAGTTTCCTGCCCACTGTTTTTTTAGAGTGTGGTGGATTTATTCACAGTCGGGCTACCAACTGGCTGAAAATATCCAGATGACTGATCTAGCCCTTTGGCCATCTAAGGGTCACCCAGAGTGCAAGAACCCATGTCTGGTAGTCTGAATTCATGGGCTTCATAGGAGAAGTTGGAAGGAGAATTTTTACTATCCTGAATAGAATTTAAAGTACAGGGTAAGAGGTGCAGACAATTGGTCAGTGAGTCTATATATTCCTGAAGAGAGAAATAAAGTCAAGGAAGTACAGGCAGTCCTTGACTTACCACAGTTCATTTAGTGACTGTTCAAAGTTGCAACAGTATTGGAAAAAGTGACTTATGTCCATTTTTCACACTTACAACCGTTGCAGCATCCCCATAGTCACGTGATCAAAATTCAGATGCTTGGCAGCTGATTCACATTGATAACCATTGCAGTGTAGTGGAGTCATGTGATCATCTTTTGTGAACTTCTGGCAAGCAAAGTCAATGGGGAAGCCAGATTCACTTAACAGCGGCGTTACTAATTTAACAACTGCAGTGCTTTGCCTAACAAATGTGGCAAGAAAAGTGGTAAAATGGGGCAAAACACAACAAATTTCTCATTTAGCAATATGAAGTTTGGGCTCAATTGTGGTTGTAAGTCAAGGACTACCTGTAGCCTCTTGCGAAGGATAACTCTCCCTTTGAAAGACACAGCAGAAGACAGAAGGAAGAAAATACTATATTTCTTTACTGAAAAGTAAAAGTTCAGAATGAAATATACTAAGTGATGTTTTAGCAATATTAGAATGTTTTCATAACCTACATAAATAATTGACTTTTTATTAATTTAATATTTTGAAGGAAAACAGCTAAGCCAGCCAGTTTAAATCGAATACATTCAAGCATGATGATTTTAAGAGTAGAACAAGTTGAACATAATGTATTCTCTCTTCCTAAAATTAAATAGAGTAACTTGAGATAAGCAAATGTTACTAAAATCAGTTTTTCCAAATCACTGTTCCGCTTAAAAACCTCAAAGGTAAAAGTTTTTCCGGGTTTCGCATTGTTTGGAAAATGCTTACTTTTGAATAAAAAAACCAAAGATTTCTGTGAGCAGAGATCAATTACCCTTTTTCTCGTGGGTGATAAATTAGCACTGCCTCCACAAACCAAGCCCCCAGTTCAAAATAATGCAGCGTTATGGGAATAAAGGAGAGTCAGTGTATTTTGATATTTGGAAATTTCAATAGTGGAAAAAATGCTGCTATCAGAAATTTGCAGCCTTGTCTGGCAGTTTGCCTCTTCAATCAGGCTATAGAGGAGAAAAAGTTGACAGGCAGATGCCTTTATGCGATTCTGACTGGTAATAATCATAATTTGACATGGTCGTCTTATGGGTTTACAACAAATTCCCATTTCCATGCAATTGTGTGACAGAATCCTGTCATACACTTGCTTTAATTTAGGTACAGCTTGATTCTGATTGCAAGTATTTTAAAATCAGTACATTCTCCTGAGGAGTATTAGAAATATTACTGTCCCTG
Organism: Psammodynastes pulverulentus; assembly: GCA_025802295.1. NCBI lineage: Eukaryota > Metazoa > Chordata > Lepidosauria > Squamata > Psammodynastidae > Psammodynastes > Psammodynastes pulverulentus. Next base: position 73,684,373 of record JAOYMU010000252.1, on the reverse strand, counting down.
GGTTTTTTTTTCAGCAAAGGATTTAGACCCTCTAGAATTGTAGCAAAAGAAAGAGCTCTTTTTGACCCTCATGATTACTTTATGTGGCATGTGAGCAAAGCGTCCCCTAAATCCAGTTTGTTCCTTGAAGGCGTGAGAATTTCTCTACTGCATGAGGTCTGTGCAAATCATCTGCACTACAAAGGAATGCATCTCAGCCCATTTTAGTAATCTGGGAATCGCAAATATTTAGAAACAGCATGCAACAATGGCAAAAGGAGAAGCAATTTAAAGTTTGCTGGGTTCTTATCCTAAATTGTATTTGGCCTGAAGTTCAGGAAAGGAAAAAGATCAATTCTTTAAATTGAGGGGTAGCAGAATAGCAGCTACTGCACATTTCAGAAAAAGGGGAGAATAATTTCTTGCTTAATTTTAAAATTTAAATGGATTCTCTTTAAAATCTAGTTACCTAATCCTATTTAGCTAAGGAAAGAAAGTCTTTATTCCTTTTAGGTGTTGTGCTATTTAGCTTTATTGTTACTGTGTATGTCTAAGAAATAATACAGCTGAATTTTTAAACAATAAATCTTGACCAAACAGAATTGTATTGTCCAGTCTTTCCAATTGTACAAATAAAAACTGAATTTAACATTGAGATGGTACACATTTTGATAAGTCAGTCTTTGGTATATGCTGTAAAAGTGTCTTTCCAAAAAGATAATAATCTGTGCTTGCCAATAATAGCAATCCAGGCACAAATAGGTTCAGAGTTTCTTGTAAATAACTAAATTCTTTGCCATCTTGTATGCTGGTGAGTAAGTGGTATCTAATAACCTTGTTTTGGCGTAGAGTCAAAAAGAAATCCAGTTTACTTTTATTTTGAGTAATTTGTTACCTGATAACGCCTATGCATATTTGTTGTCCACTTAATCCTTTTTTTTTGTCCTTGCAAATATTAGGCAATAAAGAGAGAGAACAAAGTTGATACAATATTAATTGTGCAATATTTCCTGTATTGTGAGTTGTAGTATGCAGTAATCTGTTTCTGAAAAAATCTAGGTTCAAAAGGATGGGACAATTTGGTATTCCAGGTTCACTGGTATGGGGAATATATGTCAGACCTTTGTGTAGTTTGTTCATGAGGAAATTACTGGTAGTAAATATACAAAAATGCCATATAGGATTCAGCTCTGAGATCAGACTGGATAATATATTTAGTAAGTAAGTATTGTGTTGGAGAGAAAATGGATGGATCTTGCTATAGGAATATTTAATGCTCATTAATACTTTTTGTACTTTTTAATAAAAATCTATTGCTCTCCAGATTTACTTGGTATATGCTTATGAAGCTGGACTAGAAATTGGAAAATTATGAGTTCTAGATCTCCTTAGGCATAAAAGCCTGGTCTAGACTTTGGATCAGTCATTCTTTCTCAGCCAAATAGGCCTAACAGAATAACAATGCTGATGGTTTTATTATAGTTGCTTGCACAGTCAGCCAGATGTTTAGATTGGACTTGACATTTTTATCCATCTATTGAGTCGTTCCCAGGTTGGGAATTTTATCAATGTTTTCCTGGCCATTTCAAAACAGATATATTTCATGCAGAAGTATTTGGTGCAGGCTGATAAAGAAATGAAATTGATTGCTACACTTAGTTTATTATTTGTATTTCGTTCAGGAATCTTGGCCAGACTAGATTTAATTCTGGCAGTTCCATGAACTTCAGCATGAACCTTCCAGTCATTTATTGCAGAAAAAGGGGAGGTCAGATTTATAAGCAAAAAATAAAGTAAAACATAGTCCCTTCCCACTACTTTTTTTACAACTGAAGTTGAAAGGGAACCTGGAGAAGAACTACAAAATGGCATTTTTCTTCTCAGCTGAGTAACTTTTTTGTCTTTATATGTAGGCTATTTCCTGCCTTTGGATCTATTATCAAGTTTAGTTTGTTCTTTAATAAACTACATTTGTTTGCTGATTAAATGGCACCCACCCGTAAAACCAATTGCCATTACCCAGAGATCCTATTTGTTCTGGAGGTTGAGGGAATCTGTCAAGAAGATATAGGTTTATGGAAAAGGGGCTTAGAGAAGACAATAGAATAGGAAAACACCTTACATGAGAAGGTCGAGTAAAGCCTTCTCTTTCTCATTTTTAGTTCCCAAATGACAGTTATTCTTTGTCAGTGATAGAGCCATATGCATGGGAATATTGATGAATATCGACTTTTGAGTTACTGACATTGAAGCAGAGAAGAAAAAAAATAGTAATATAATGTCATGTATTTGAAAGAGACCCCTGTATAAATCAGATCAATCAATATATAAAATTTGGAGCAGTTCTTCATGCTAAACTATGGTTAGGCTAATCACTTTTTGTTTAATAAAAACAATTGGTTCATGTAGAACTAAGCAAAAATGTATCTATTGTTTGCATTAATCTGGTATGCCATGTAGATATTAAAAATAGGGATGTTCATTTATCTTTCTATAGATAATAGAAAGGTCCTATTGACCTAGATACTTGTTCTTCATAAGCTTTTAATTCCCATATGTTGTTATTACAGTCCTAGCCAATACTATATGACTAATGATCACGAGTGATGGAAGTTACCATCCCAAAAAGTCTGGAGATCTAAGTGTGGGAAACATTTAAAGGACTTTTAAAAAGTCCCCACATGCCTGGACCAGGTATCTGAGTTGCAGATAATGTAATTCCCAAATTGTTGCTTAGGTTGAATGAGTATTGTGATAGATATACTCAGTACCTCAGTCGTAGCTGTAAATGGGCTAAGGTTATCTCAGAATTCAAGGAGCATAATCTGTTTGTAATATCTGGTTAAAAACTAATTGCGAAAGTGAATGTGCAAATGTCAATAAACTTAAATGCATACTTTTTGAGAAGTCACTAAAATATGATTGATACTTAATAAATCTTTTTAAAATGTTAGTTTGAGGAGAAATAGTCACATTTATATGCATTGAAGACCTGACTATTCTCCCAGGTATTTGAGTGAGGGTGGAGATGAATTGTGCGCGAGTCAGGCGCAAAAGTCCAGTCCACAGCTGAAGGTTCAGTTAAGCTGATTTATTGCTAAAGGTTATGCACTGGAATCTTCTCAACGAATGGTCAGCATCTGGTTAGAGTTAGATAAGGATCAACAGCCCTCAAGGGGCATTAGACTTAGTTTGCTTGTGACTGCATAGGGATTCTAAGCTGATACCATTTTTTATTCCGTACCCAGATTCTGCCATTCCTTCTCCTACAGCTACTATGGGTGGTTAATAGTTAATTATTTATCCTTCGGCACCAGATGACTAAGGGTTGGTTGGTTGGTTGCTTTTTAATCTGATAAGATGCCGAGAGCCTCTTGATGTAACTATATAAATTATATAAATAAATATGTTATTTTGAAAAATTAATGAAAGATTATTGCAAAAAAACATTTTCATGCTTGCTGGGTAATAATTAAAATTGGCAATTTTCATTTCACATACACAAGGGAAAATCAAAGTATCTCAGAGAAATTTAACACATGCTTCTTAAAGTGTTGGAAGTTGAGTTCTGGCCCTTGATTTATCTCTAGCAATTGAAATTCCCAGGCTTGCTTCTCTTTGCCAAGAGACAGCTAGCAAAGTTTGTCTCTGCGTTGGAAGAGCTGTGTTTGGTCAGCTCAAAACTAAAGTGAATAAAAGCCACACTTTTGTGTTGTCTGATTATGTGCATGTATGCATATGTATGTATGTACTTGTATTTGTATTTGCAGTTTCAGAAAAAGAATGGTAGTTGCGGTTTCTGCTTTGAAGGATATAGAATAGTTTCTTCTGGAGAGTATATAGGTAAATAGGTAAGCACTGGCTTCTTTAAGTGACTGGCCAGCAGAGGAATCATTTTATGATCTCAGCATGATAGAATTTTTAATATACCAAACTCAGACAATTTACTGTGTTCTACATGTGGCCATTATGAATGAAGCATTCATCATCTCCTTCCTTGGCTACTTGTAAAACTGGCTAAAGCTGGTATTTTCCATATGCTTACAATATTCAGGTAGGGTTCTTATTAATTGTAGTAATTGTGTAGTGGAAAGTGGAACTGGAATACATATGAAAGTATGACTTCAATAATCTGAATACAATTTCACTCCAATATTATGTATTAAAGAGTATGATCACGCAACATACTTGAAGTTTCAGACAGGCGTGTTTCAACTTTTTCCATAGAAAATCAACTTGGTATGGACTGATGTATCCAATTTGGTAAGTTTGGATCAAGGCACACTTTTCTATTATTGTTGAATTAAAGTCAGGTGTTGTAGTTTTTACATTTCTTGCAGTGGCTTTGGCTTTGGCTTTTGATAGCACATTTGTGGTTTAACCAATCTTCATGGTGTACAGGAAGGAAAACTACATTTTCTGTATGCTTAAATGTGTAATCCCATATCAAATCACGTGACTGTTATGTAATGCATTATCCATATAATGTATTATAAATTCTTAGGTATTTATATTTTATTCTAGTCATGGGTCTAATAGGAAGCATTTTATTTGTAAGAATAACTTTTCACTCCCCCAAAGTGCTTTGACAGCCCTGTTCCTGCTGGTATTAAAAACAGATATGTACATGCAAATAACTCGTTGGGTAAGCAAATTTATCTCAGCAGATAACTAATTGATATATTCCAGTCTCCCGTAGATCTTTCTAAATAGATCTGGATAGATCTGGATCGAAATAAAAAGAATATCTTCTCTATCAGTAATTTTTCCCATTTCAAGGTAGCAAATTCAAACTAAAATCTGAACAGAATTTCCAGAACATTTCTTGAATCCTTCACATTTCTGGAACGTGGACAGTTGTCAGTAGTACCAGAGATATATTTCTTTCCATGAGCTAGTACGCCTGTTTCTAGAATGTGTTGAATTGAATACTCATATTGGCTATGTCAGTCATCATCCCAGCACTGCACATAGTTGGCTAGGATGGGTGCAAATTGTCTCTCAATGTTTCCCACAGCTCAAGGAATTCTAGCACTAGATAAGCCACTAATTGGTCATTTCTTATCAAGTTCTAGATCAGAAATAGAAAAAGATGCTGATTGCTTCTTGATTTTTTTGAGACCAGAATTCTTGGACCTTCCATATCTTATCTCAAGCCTGCAGTCCGGAACTGTTTCTGTCTTGATTATTTTGATTGGAAGAAGACTGTAATTTTGAAAGTTTATTTCCTTCATTCTTTCATTTTTTTTTCTTCCTCTCTATTCCAGTTTTAGTACATGTGTCACAATATCAGGCTCTATGTTAGAGCAGAAGAACTGTTTTGTTACTGGTATCAATAAAGTGATGAAAGCCTTTTTTGTCTAAAGAGTCAGCGTGAAAAGCTTTGAGTATTTAATAAGCCTCACTAGAGAGATGTCTCAGTCATGGGCTGAAGCCTTATATGGAGATCCAATTGACCTGCAAGTCTCGGAATTGCAGTATACAAGATGCTAAACTGAAATAAACTCTTCCATGTTCAGAGGCAGTATACCACTTGACAAAAGTTACTGAGGTGATGAGGGAGGGAGAAAAGAGTTGAATTGGAATTACAATTAGAGTAGATAATATTTACTGCCTTCATTCTCTACTTCTATCCAGATTGTTGGAATTAATGAATTTTTTTGGGTCTGGCCAAACTATATCAATCAGACTTATTTCAGCGCTGTATAAATTTGAAGCTGACAATATGTCTCCCAATGTGTCCCAAAGGTGCATTTATTTTTAAAACAACTGGACATTCTGATTTTTGTTTAAGAAGTTTTGCTTTTTATCTAAGAAGCATCTCCAAGATCTCCTAGTAGTTTTGGATTACAGTTCCCATAATCCCCATTAGCTACCTATGCTAGTTGGTACTGGAAGGAATTGTAGTCTCAAAACATCAGGAAAGTACCAGATTCCCCACTCTCTGCTTTTAACTGGTTCAAAGTACTAATTAAAATGTCTGTGAAATTTTAATAAAGCTGAAAGAATTCCCCAGTCAGAATTTTGAAAGTTGAAGTGCACATATCTTACAGTTGTCAAGTTGGAAAAACACTGGTTTATGTTCTATTCCCTTCAAAAAGTGCAGCTATAAGTAATAGCAAAACCTGACACTTTCCCCTTATAAATCTAGTAAAGCCACGTTACAATCAAAACCGGCCTTCCCAAAGTCTCATGGAGATCAAATCTTCACCCCCAGCTGTTACCATTGAGTCTTTGCCCCTTGGAGTTAAATAGGAAAGCAAGCCTCCTATAGGCAAGGAAGCAGTGGAAATTCCTGCCCCCAGAAAGCTCGATTCAAGGCAATTTGCATCTGTGTGTCATTCCAGCTCGTCTCCACAGTATTGCAGGGCAGCCCCAACTTGCCTTTTTCCTGTTGTTTCTGCTGATTGGAGCTGTTAACCAATTGCATTTGCTCAACTGAAGCTGTGAATGGAGCTACACTTCAAGACAAAGCTTTAAAATTCATCAAGGAGGTGTTTGCTGAGCATGAAAGATTTGTTCCAATCTTTCATTTCTGTTCATTTGAGAGCAAGGATTTCAGAATTTGGTGAGTTATTGTAAGTTTACAGTTGGATGTTGTGGGGTGTTTTTTCCCTTTTTGTTTTGGCATGGATGAGTTATATATAGAATTGTTGGCTGAAAGTGCAATTGCAGATGAAGATTTTATATGCCTAGATGGGTTGTAAAACTTGATTAAGTTTGGTACGATAGCAACAGCTAAATTCCGATTTAAGGATTGTCTTTTTGTTCTGACCAGTGGGAAACAAGCTATTTATACAATTATTGCAAAATGGGATTCATTTCTTAATTTGGAACATATTTAAGAAAGCAGACTCTGCTTGTAACTATACTGAGGTGACAGATGCTTGATAATTAAGTGTATTCAATTAAGTATATTCTGTACTATGAACTTCTCTTCAGATAACATAAGTTAGGCAGACTTGCACTGAACGGCATCTGAAGAAATGTGCTGGCTGGTCATTGGTGTAACATTTTGGAAGTATGCTGCTAATTTTTCATTGCAAAAATTGCTATTGGAGGCTGATATCCTAAGCTATTTCAAATAAAATATATCTCAAAACTGCATTATAATTATTTTTGTATGTGTGCGTATGCATGAATTATAAGTCAAGTATCTGTTAAGGTTATTGTGTGTTAGAAGCCACTTTCACATGTATCAGCTATGCAATTATATAATTTTTCACACATGTGGTCTGTAGGAATTTATTCATGTATAGTGTATTCTCTTTATAGAAACTTTGAGTGTTGTGTGAGTTTAAATATTGATATTCCCTGGTTACATAATTTTTTACAAGCCTCAGTATCTTTTTCAACACAAGTACTTTCTTTTGCAGTTTGGGCAAATTGCATTTCATGCTAAACTTCTGGTAAAAGTGTTTTTTTTCCCCTATAGAATGTTGAGCCTGAAAGTAATTAAAAATAATTGCAAAGCAGGTTAGTTTAAGTTCATGAATATGATTTATAATAAAAGCCAAATATGTTTGCATTGATGAAAACTCAAGGTTGGAAACAAAAAATTACTATAAAGAATGAACTGATATTGTAAAAAGAGGAACATTTCTGACAAAAGAATGTTTTTTAAAATTCTATTGAGGGTAAAGTATGTACAAATTATAGCCAAAATACATTATATAAACTTTTGCTTCTTTAATTAAACTATATCTCAAGCTTGCAGTATTTTTAGTTATTTTATCGCCTTTTATCTTAAATTAGAGAAAAAAAAGTTTGTGTTAATCTCATAGGTATGATACTGTTAGGAAAGAGAAAAGAAGTGGAATTTTGTGTCGGGGTAACAGTTCTGTTTTTCATTAAGGTCAGAATAACCATTGTTGTAGAAAAAGGAAACAAGATTATCTTTTGTAACAGTAAAAACTGGAATTCCAGATTTAAAATTTAAGTGTTAAAGCCTGTATGTTGTGATGATTCTTTGTAGCAGAAAATCTTGTGCGGTGGTGGTGTGGGCTGTTGTAAGGTGTGTGGCATTTTCTTTTGGCCATTCCTCCTTGCCAGCTATGTTGAGATGCAGTGGTGTCTTGGATGGATGGAGTATAAAAACCATTTGCCTTGACTTGGCCAAGCCAAGCTGATTTTTATTAGGGACATGTCATCTATACAGTACAGTCATGTTTTTTCTTTATCGTAAGCATCGTCAAGATACTATCATGCTTTTAATATCACCTCTCCTTTTTTACTCCTGTTCCCATGAGTGAGTTATCCCTTTAGTGTATTCCATTGCTGGAAATTTTAAAAATGTGCATTGTCTGCACTTTACTTGTTTACAATCTTGGTGCGCTGATCTCTGAAAACTTAATGTTAGGAAAAAAAATGATTCCTGATCCATTCACTGCATGGCATGAAACTCTTTGTACAAGGTCAAGAGAAGTACAGGTATGTAAAATTATTGAAGACCGATGGATTGCTGACGAGGAGAAAACTGCCCATGCTACCCAATTGTTTCTGACTCCATCTGATGCATTTTCCTTTAAAATTCAATACTATGGCTTAAGACTTGAAAGACTTTAGAATTGCTTCTCCCTATAGTAGCTGCCTTGTGACTTTATTTATAAGGTGCTCTATTGTACAATTTTGGGCACACCAGTGTTTTTTCTGCTGCAAAATCCAAGTATTTGACTGCTTTTGTTTGCTATTTTTTCTTTTTTAATCACAACAATGTGGTATTCACATTTTTATTGACATGGATGTGTATATATATCCAGGGCATATAAATTTAATAAATGTATTAAATTTGACCCTCAGCAGTTTCCAAATTGTTTTAAAAGGAAACAAGAAGAGTAAAGATGTTCCAAAAAATGATAAACCTGGATGGGAATGAAGAAAAACAACCAATACAATCTAAAGGAGGTTTCAATCACTCATGCCAAAGGCCTGGGCAAAGAGCCAGGTCTTCAGGGCCATTCAAACACAGAAGTATAGGGACTGTTCAAATCTCTTGGGGAACCTAAAGTCAAGTGCTATTACAGAAAAGATGTGCTTCCGGGCCCCAATCAAAGGTATTGTGGATGGCAGTACTTTGCTGAGCTAGGAGGCACAGGTGGACCTGGTTAATATCTGGATATTAGACCAATACCAGTGCTGTGGCAAGTTAATACCCACAAAGGCTGGAGTTGCAAAATCCTTCTGTACTTTTCCCCAAAATTGCATTCCTGAATCCATGTAGGTAGCTGGAATTGAGTTCAATTTAAGGGCAATTTTCTCCTTTGAAGGTTTTTACACTATCAGTTTTGAGTGTCAGTTGTATTAATTTTACACCCTTACATCTGAATCAATTATTGATCTTTTGCACTTGGTTTACTGGACATACATTTTGAGTCACAGTTATTGACTCATTCATTTAATGGAACTTTATAAATCTATCAGCAAAAATTGATTCGCTAGTATAGATCAAACCCAAATATTTTAAATGAATGCTTTCTCTTCAAGGAACAGACATAACTGATGAATTCGCCCATACGCCCTAAACTACGCAAGTTAAATTAGACCAACTAACTTTGCATTTTTTCCCTCCAAAATAAACTCTTAAGACCTGGTCCAAATTGATACTACGCATGGAGAAATAAAGAGGCTTTATCAATTTGAATTTAAAATTTATGTCACCCTAAAGATGGCAATCAATGCACAGTACTAAAGCTGATGCCATACTAAATGGTACCCTGTAAAATGTTAAAAGTTTCCTTGTTTTAATTTCATATTATTGAAATCCAGACCATTAATGACTGCAAACACTAATTCAGCGCCTGCATAGATATATCATTTGACTCTGATGATGAAATTGACTTAAGCATTGTCAAAATATTGACTAATGTGTCCTCGATTTCAGAGGGGCTAAAACATAATTTGAGTTTAGATCCAACTTGATAATAACATTGAATTTTCACTTAAAGATGAATTAAAATGTAGTTAATCAGCTGTGGATTTCTCCCACTTCATTCCTCCCTTGCTGCAGTGAAGGTACATACTGTATCTATCCTTTGGAAAAAGATGCTGTCCAGGTGTGCTTCTATTCAAGAGAAAGCAATTTTGCATTAAAGCAATTCAGTGGTTTCAAATTGGATCGTAAAGCTTGCTGGAGGCACATTCAGTTCCAAATGAAGAAGCTGATCAGATTTGTACATTCTTAACAACTAAAGCAAGAATTACTTCTTCAGTGCAATTCTAGATCTCCATGAGTAGAGACGTTTTGTAGGTTTCAGTTCTGCACAACTTCAAGAGCAGGGAAGAGGGTTAAAAATAATTTAATTTTCAATAAGGTGAACTTTAATACACCACTAATTGGAGCAAATTTTCTAAATTGTTAATGCACAAATTTTCTTGATACATCTTGAGGTAGACTCAAACTTAGGGGAACAATATTAGATGACCCAGTGAAAAAAGGGCATAGTTTAATAAGACAGAGGTTTCAAGAAATAGCTAAAGGCCTATAAACAAAATAAGCTAGTGCCAGGAAAGTCAGAAAAACTCCCACATATTATGAATAGCAAAGAGGTTAGGGAATTCCAAAAATGTCTAGTTAAGAGCCAGAAGCTCAGATCAATGACATTAAGCATATTTAGAACTTTATAACTGCCCAAGGAATAGTGGCTTAAGAGGTAAATAGATGTTA
>JAOYMU010000252.1:73657843-73670511 GCA_025802295.1 Psammodynastes pulverulentus | reverse complement strand
CAACTACCCATACTCTGCCTGGATACCGGCCTCAATCCAGAGAAGGAGCATATCAGGTAGGACCAATGCCCCTTTTTCATACTTATGACTGTAGCAGCATCCTTGTGATCACATGATTTACAGTTGGATGCTTAACAACTGGCTTACATTTATGACGGTTGCAGTGTCACAGGATCATGTGATCCTCTTTTGTGACCTTCTGACAAGCAAAGTCAATTGGGAAGATGGATTCACTTAGCAACTGTGTAACAAATTTAACAACTGCAGTGATTCACTTAACAAATGTGGGGAAAAAAGTTGTAAAATGGGCAATACCCACTTAACAAATTCCTCACTTAGCAACATAAATTCTGGGCTCCATTGAGGTTGTAAGTTGAGGAGTATCTGTACTATGTATATCATTACATGTGCAGATTTTACAACGGACATGGTGCTATAACACCAACATTCCCATCATTAATCATACTGGCTAAGGCTTGTTGGAAGCTGTATTCAGTAACATTGATAAATGCCCAGAGATTCTAGTTCTGCTATGTAGCCAGGTCTAGTGAGCACAGTTTTTCTTAGTTTGGTGTTTTTACATCATATATGCTTCATGTATTACATATAAATGCATAATTAAAGTCACAGGCTAATAGATGGATATTTGAAGATCTCTTACAAAAGTTAAGGCAGCTCTAAAGGCCCTGCTCTTGGTAGGACATTGAATGGGTGTCTGCACTTCCAGCATCAATCTTGTGCATCTATGTTAATGGAGAACTTATTTTTAAGCCTATCTTTATATTACCCAACCTAATGCAATACCAATATTGAAAACAGTGTAATGTATTTTGTGGTTACATTGATAAGAAGTATTGTACTAAAGCATTTAGAAGGACTTGTTTTGCTAAAGAAGGATCAGCATGTCTGGCCCATCCCTGCACTGTGTAGCTCCATCCTGGAAACCAATGCCATTTTTGGAGCGGCCACAATCAATTGTGGCCTTTCCAAAAATGGCATCTACGTGAGCTCTGAAGCTCCAGAGATCTTCCAAAGGTAAGTGCACAATGGGTGGTGGAAAGAGGAGAAGAGTAAGTGTGGTGAGATGGAAGGAAAAGCAGCCCAAAGACCTCCAGGGAGCTGATGGGGTAGGATTGGTGGTGGTGGGGAGATTGTTGGGGCCACTGCAGCATCGGTTATAAGGGCAAATGATCATAGTGGTTCTGCAGCAACCATAGCTTCAAAACCTAGTCATAAGTAGCTTTTTTGGTGGGAAGGGGTATCTCTTGTAACTTCAATAGTCACTAAGTGACCAATTCTAAATCAAAATCTACCTGTAACTAAATAAAAAACTTAAAATTAGCAACCAAAACAGAAGGTGAGTCTCTTTACAAGAGAAGGATAGTGACAACTGGAAGGATTTGCCTTGTGATCTGTGCTTTTTCAGTTTCTCCATAAATTATATGGAGATAAGAATGAAGTGACTAGTTTTTCTAGCAATACCGAATTGTTTAGGGTAATTAAAATGATGCAAAATGATCTCCCCACACTGGTAATAGACAGAATGGGCAATCAAATAGTATAAATGACCTGCAAATACAGTACTGCCCATTTTCACAAGTATGCGAATAGAATCTGAGCTAGCAATGTCTGGGGTAATGATGAATAATTCTGTGGAAAAAAAAGAACTACAAAGTTGTGGCTGCTACATAAGAAAGGAGTTTCACGTTGACTATTGGAAAGGGAATGAAACAGAATAAAAATTAGGAATCTGATTAGTTATTTATTCAAACCTATAGGATGGATTCAGTGCAGAAAATAGCAGCCGAAATGATCAAAGGGAAGATGGGTTGAAATATGTGGCTTGTTAGCTTAGGAGAAATAAATGAGTGAGGAGCACTATAGAGAGTTATGTATCAAAACAGTTGTGAAAAAAATGTGTGTGTGTGTGTGTGTGTGTGTGTGTATTCCAAAATGAGATTGATACATAAGACTATTGTGCTCTCCCCTCTGTCTTAAACACATCATGCATGCGCAAACACAGATGCTATTCCATGAATACTTCTTTGTCAGATTGTTACAATTTGGGGGGATAAACTGAATATGTACTGCATGATAAACAGCATGTAAATTTTTAAAATAAATACACTGTGAAAATTGCATTGAACTATACTTTTAAACAATTCCTTGTTAGAAGGACATTTACCACACCATTCACAATATTTTATACGTGATCATTTTGTTTGACATTTTCTACAGTTTGTACATAGTATTTTACAATGTCCATTTCATCGTGTGTTTGAGTATGGAAAGCTGTTAAAAACAGTGTATAAAACAGCCCTTTTTGGAAGTCTTACAGCATACAAATTTTGACAGAGTAATATTAAATGCAGGTGTTTCCCATTTTAGTATGACCCGTTAATTATATTTAATGTATAAATGAATCCATCTTTCATAACTGCGTGTGTCCATATTTTAAATTTACATGAAAAATTGAACAAGAAAAAAAACAGTACTACGAACGGTGAAACATCTCTTCCCAACTAAAAATTGAGCTTTGGTGTGTTACCAGATCAACGTAACAGGTTACTTGCAAGGTTCTCAAGCCTGCAGAATATAAAATGATTTCACATTAAAAGAATGAAATGTTGATACTTGGTGTTATAAATTGGTTCTTAAAAAGCAAAGCAACGTTTTGCCTTTGGTTTCAAAAGTTGCAGTGTTTAGGTTTGAATTATGGAAATTATATTGAATTTGAAATAAAAATATATACATACACTTCAAATCAGTTTCACATTTTACAGGAATGTAGTTCAGATACATTTAGTGAATGCCCCAGAGTTGTGAGTAAAATAAATCTTGGGAACTAATTTTTTACCTTTTTCAAAAGCTGAACCTTATTGCTTTTCATTTTAAAAATATAACTACATCCTTCAAAAGATGCCAAAGCAGAAACAGGGAATCTGTAGTACATTCCAACAGCCCAACTACTATGGGCAATGGGCAAAAAAGATTGTGATAATATCTAAGAGACAATGAATTTCTTTTTTAAAAGTAAATGTAAGCCATACAGCTAACCTGGAAAAGTCACAGGTTGTGTTACGATTTCTTAGTACAGAACTACGCATAAGTTTAGATTGTTGTTTTTCCTTGATGTGTTTTGGAAAATTAATAATATTTGTGGTTTAAGATTTTGGCTATGTAATCACATGGCTAATGAAAACAAAATGGAAGTATCAGGCTAACAGCTAAATCTGTAAGAATGCCCCATCCACAGTAATTTTCAGAACAGGAAGTCAAATTATAACAGTATTTATATTCCTCTCTCCTCGTTTCCCCTAATGAAGACGAATTTACTTTTGCTTGGAAATCCAAATTATTGTCAATTTTACAGTATCAGAAATCTCAGGTGGGTTTTTGCCATCTATGGAAATGTAGACAACTACAATTTTCATAAGGGTTGGGAGGAAAATGTCATAATTTATTGGGAATGGTGGGATGGAGAAAAGTGATAAAGAGATCAGTTTGTTCACAATTGACTCAAGCCAGAGGGAGGAGGAGGGCAGTGAAGGAGCAGCAAAGGTTTTCATTTATTGGCTAGCTTGCAAGCTACAGTGATTATTGATGGTCACCTATCCATATTTTCTACTATCACATTGCCTCACAGAAAGTACTATGAGAAGAAATGCATAGATACAGAAACCCATGTTTATAATGGTTGATAATTACCATATCCAAAACTGTTTCTTGAGAACTGAGTGTGCTCAGTAGCTACCAAATGCTATGCTCTTCCAATCAATTCCAGGGATTGTCTTCAGTCCTATTATTTTGGGAGCTGGAGGAAAACATATCCCTATTCATTTTCTACATGCTGTGCATTATTTCATACCTCTCAGTCATACGTCTTCTTGCATGTCTTTCTCCCAAGCTAAAGAGTCTAAAACATTCTAGTCTTTTTATTTAGGCCCCAATCGTTTTGGTCCACCCAGAGATCCTATTGGCCCCATCCGTGTTAATCTTTCACAGAGTATTAAAAGTGTGACTGTTTCCCCAGACAGTTGGGTCAAGGGTAGATGAGTTGTGCTATTATTATGAGTTGTGAATGGGTCAACTATTGATCCTTTGTGTCAATTGGTTGTTTGGTGGGTTTGTTTGTTTGTTTGTTTTAAGCTTGTAAGTCCTCAGTCACCTGAATGAAATGGGCAGCTATATAAAAATGACATAAATAAATAAATGTAGCATTAAAAATATGGCCTCTACTCCACGGTGCACTGATCTCTCTTGACTTTTATAATTAGGCATTTTCAGAGGGTGGCAATAAATTGTTTAAAAGTTATTTCCCATGCTCTGTGATTCTCACTTTGTAAGTTAAAACAAAATACTGGTACTCTGAATAAGCAATGAGCTTCATAATTTAAGACCAAATTTGGTGTCTTTTGGTGACATAAATTAATGCAATCTTTTTTCCAAACCCTCTATCAAGAAAATATTAGACAATAAATAAAAGAATGTCCTCTCCAGCAAGTCCCTACTTTTGTGGATGTATATATAAGTGTTCCATTCTTCTTCTGAAATTTATGGAAGATTGAACTGGAATATTTGTTTGTGGATGTATATTAAACAGTTAGACTTGAAAGATTGCTTATAAATCTGGACCATTTATCTTAATAAAATTGTTACTATAATAAATAGCTTATATATTTTCCTAATCAACCAACATGACCAAATACAACATTTACTAGCACTGTTACTTGCTTTTGTTTGCTTTATTCTGTTTATAGGATTATGACATGAAAGCAAGTAATTTTTGGAAATTGACATATTTGTTTTTCAATTCAACATCCAGTCAGATGAGATTGTTTGAAATCAAGAATTGAAGGAATAATGTTGATCTGGAAATAAACTGTAGATCCATCTCCCTCAATTTAGTACCTACTAGAGATACTGAGACTACAGTTGCAGTTCCAGTATATCTGGAAGATACTAGACTGTAGAAGATTGCTGAATCTACCTGATTAATATCTACAATTGGTGCAATACTTTTCTCTCAAAGGCTGTCTTTCCTCAAGGCTATGTGTGGTAGGTAAGTGAATTTCCTTAAGGTTACAAGGGAGGTGTGCTGAAACAAATGATGAGTCAGGACACTAACTTTGGGTTCTTCTTTTTATTTTTTACTTTCTTTCATCTCTCTTGCTTTCCTTCTAAAATCAACTTCACAGTTAGTAGGATGTAGGGAAGGAATGGCTTGTTCTTATTATACATAGAGCTCTTGGAAAATCTTTTTCTCTCCCTTTCCTTTTTTAATTTAAAAACGTTATAAAAATTTTTAAAAATATAAAATATAAAATACACCAAAAAGCAGAATAGCTAGAAAAAACGGGGAATGAAATAACAACAGCAACAAAAATGCAATTTTTGAAACACATGGACAACTTCTAGCCTAGTTTTTGCTATGGGATTGCAGACAGTTTACTAATTTATTGCTTAGTATACCACTCCTGGTTCGATTCAGAATTGACTTGTGTTTATGAATTTTTCCACCGGGGATGTGAAGGAAGGTTGCATTGGCTTCATTATGATAACTCTGTAATCAGTAGTGTTTAACTGTTGGACAAAAAATAAACTTAAATCAGAAGCACTCTTTGTGTGCATGAAGGACCTCATTTTGCATTATGAGTTATAGCACATTTTCTTAAGCAAATTCCATTTGGAATATATACTATATACTTTGATATTATAGACCAGGTAGCATTGTGTTCCAAGTCAGATAATCATAGTTTTTGACAACATTGTAGTGTAAGACATTGTGGTGTTCCCTGCAGAAACATCTGTCTGGCAGATTGGACCTCTTTCCCGTGAAAGAGTTTTGCTTAATGCTGCCTTGACTTTAATGTACATAGAAATTCAAAACCCTGGGGAAGATTAAATTAGTACCATTCTCCCTGAGCGTGAGAAGATTCTTGAAAACTACCTCTAGCCTGAAATTGTTTCATCTTTCCTACTATACTGAGCCACTGAAATGACAAGGCATATCTATGGAATACTCTACCAACCTTCTCTAGATTTTTAAGAAGAAGCTGGACAATCATCCATTGAAGATGGTTTAATTGGTTTTCCTGCTTATTGAGGAAGACTGTGATAGATCCATATGCTTGCTTCCAGCTTCACAGTCCTGTGATTCTGTGTTTCTATAAATGGAAGTTATGTGCTCAGTATCTGACTGATGCTCCTATACAAAGGAGTGATATAAATAGAGCAACTGTCAGTCAGTTTTTGAAGTCTTGATAGGATAGCAGAGAAATGTAAATAAAACATGATGATGGCTTTATTGGATTAAACTCCTTCAATATTTTTTATTTCTTTTGCTTGAAGAAAAGGTAAAAATAAAATCTCATAATTCTGTATTCCATTTATTTTAGCTTAGTCCTCCAATTTTTTATTCTGATTAAATTATTTTCCACAACTAAAAGGAAAACTGGCATTTTCTTTGGATGTAAGCTCAATCTATTCATTTAATTTATTGCTAATAAAGATATTGGATAGAATTAGAAAAATTTCCCCATCTCTGGAAGAAAAGAAGATGTCTAAACAAGCTAAAGATATTTTAATGTTTTATTTTCTCCCATGTTCTGTACTGATGCATCTGTCTTTATACAAGGCCTAGTACTGAGGAATTCACCTCTGTCAAAGATGACGATGACACGTTTTAGATAGTTTTAGAAGGGAAATGGGCATATTTGGAGTAGACTCAGGCTATTAATGAGTATGAACTTTGATGGATGTTTAATTACCATTAAAGGAGTTGAAATATCCTTTAAGTCATAATAAAAGAAACCAATTATTTCATGTTTTGTGAGCTCCATGAATTGGCCAATCTGTAACATAATTTGTTGGTCTACGTAGGACCTTGGCCTCGTCCAGCTTCAGAGTTCTTTAAGTTAAAAGCAGTTTTTCATGATAAGCCATAGCAAATAGTCCAACAGATATCAAATATGGCATCTTCGTTTAAACATAATGTTATCAGAGAGTGTTTCAAAATATTATATTGGAGGCTTTGTGTTCAATTATATGACAACTGTACTGTGAGATCCTATAAAATTCGTATCTGTATATCTATATTAGGGACTATATATCTATAATATTATCCTTATCAAGCCTGGTGCCCTTGAATTGCATTGGGTTTGAGTTCCCACAACACAGACATGGGGCATTGATGTCTAATATCTCTGGAGGGCCCCAGAGATTATCAATCTGTATACAATAAGTATGATAGTTAAAGAGCTTGGAATGATGTGCCCACCCTGGTTTTGACTGTGACACCACTCTCATTTGTGAAATGGGACGTAAAAATTCAAAGGGCACTGTTGCCCCTCTACCAGCCTTCCTGCTGCATAACAAACCTTAGCTGCTCAGTGCCCTGACTGGACTGGCAGCAGACTTCCCCAGGTTTATAGTTCTGGAGGACTCTGCCTTCTTTGGACATAGAATTAGAGGCAGTTTGGGAATTTACGGCACTGTGGCAAGTGTACAGCAAGCTGGCTGGGGAATTGTGAGACTTCAAGTCCACACATCTTAAAGTCATCAGGGTTGAGGAACGCTGGTATGAAGGGTTGCTTACCATGCCTGTTACATTCTCTAGGGGAAAAATATGAGCTTCATGCTGGAACCGAATCTACTCCAAGCGTCGTGGTCCATGTGTGTGAAAGTGAAACTGAAGAGGAAGATGAAATGAAAAATCCCAAGCAGAAGATAGTGCAAACTCGGCGCCCGGACCCACCACCTGCCTTAATAAGTGAAACAAAAACTCTTGAATGTATGCTAGAAGTAGGAGGTGGGATGCACTACTGATTCGAAGCTATTTAATCATGGCAGTGGATGATTACTCCCATTTGCATTGCTGCATCCTACATAGCAGCAACAGACTCCTTTTGCAGTCATCTCACATCAAGAAGACACTTTGAAGAGCACTTTAATTTTTAAGGTCAACTTCCAAGATGTAGCAAATCCACTAGGCTGCCAATCCTAGGAGAGTGCCATTTCTGGTAATCTGTGTTACCATCCTCTTGGTGTTTGTAAGACCGAAGGAACTTGGCTGCTGCCATTTATATATGGGCTACCACATGGTTTTGTATGTGAGTCTCTCATGCATATTTTTGTGTGCTGATGTATACCATGAATCTGATTCACTTGATGTTCTAAGTAATCTAGTGACAAATTATACACGTAATGTACAATGTACATTGTTATCAGTAGGAGAATCTCAAACTGTTTTTGAGGTGATAGAATCAAATATTCAAGCAGGTTTGTTTTTGTGGTTTCTGGGGTTTTTTTTCTTATAGGTGCCATAGTTGTGTGTGTTGAATGTCAAGGTATTCTTGTGAATTGGTGTAAGACAAAACAAAAACAAATTGGGAGTTGTAATAGTTCTTTTCTGCCCACTGCAATTAGGGAAAAAATTTAAAAATGAAATGCTTATAGGGATACAATGGAGAATGGATTCATTATCTTTGGAGCACATCTTCTTAATCTGTAGTTATGGTTATGTCCTACAAGAGATATTTCCCAAGCAAGGAGTGTCTTCTCCTGCAGCTTGTTCTTCATTACCTCTTTTCAGAATATTCTGTTTGGCCAAGCAAGTAGATAGCCCTCTCACTCTTCACTTTCCCATCACTTTAACTGTTTTCCATTTGTGTATGCATTTATCATATCTAGGATCAGATCACACATGCTGTTCCAAGATGTTTAGCCGTGGTTTGTTCTACAAGCCATAGTAACCTGGTTTATTGATGAAGCTAAGCCAAAAAGAAACCAGCTGCATTATGTCTTATGCAATATGTGAATCAGCCTGCTGTCTAGAATGCAAGTCAACATTTCCCAGTGAGCTTCTGGTTGAATTGCTTGTTTATTGCCTGATTTTCTTTTTCTCCCTGGCATCAAATCATGTAGCTTAATTATTTCTGAGGAAGAAAGGAAGAAGTACATCAAGATAACTTGCATTCTGCTGTGCAGGAGGAAGGTGACCATTGAGGTACAGAAACTTGAGAAGCAAGGTTAAACCAGTTGTGCAAATTGTTCTCTATGCCTGCCTTTCTCTTCCCAGTGTCTTTCTGCAAAATACCACCTTTATTCAATTATTTCTGTAATACTACATGTCTGAAAGTAAATACTTTTTATGGCTGAAATAAATGAAAAAACAGATACAGGAAGTGTTGGGTTCTACTTTATCTCTATAATCATCAATTACTACAGACTCTTGGTGATCCAGATTGAATTCAGGACTGAGTCAGTTTTTCACCTTCTCTCTTTTTGTTGATGCAGTCTAGAGTTGGAGATGGTTATCCTATTTCCCTTAGAACTGCTAGATTTGAGCAGCCCAAATGCAGATGACCATCAGATGGCAGCACATACAGTTTTCTTGTTTCCTTTGCTGTCCCTAGTGGTCACTGAATTTTTGTATCTCAGAGTTAAAATTAGAGCTTAAAAGATGAGCAGCTCTAGTTCTGCTGCTCATCTTTTAATCTTTCCTTGGCCCAATTCCCAGAAAAAAGGTCCCTTTGAATTCTTTGCATTTTTACCATAAGGAAAAGTGAGGAAATCACAAATGATGCCTACCTGCTTTAGAGTGATTCAAGATAGTATTATTTAATTTTAAGCAGGATTTTGCATTGGTAGTAGATGAATAATATCTGGTCATTTTAAAACTCCTGTATCACTAAATTTTACAGGGTGGTCTTGAAGCAGTTAAATTCTCCGTCTAATATATGAGAATCTGAAGGATCGTTGGACAACTTATGCAACTGTAAGCTCTTTTGATGCAAATGTATTAATTTAGAAGGAGGTGACTAAAGGCTGACAGAGTAAACTTTAGCTTTTACTGTCATTTTAAGAACAAAAACCCAGCTGAAGTTTCCCACAATGTGACTTAATTCTGATATGAAGTCAAAACAAAACCCAATACACATATTCTATAGATAATTATTGATTATTGACAGTAAAATGGTGAGGACCCTGCTCTGTCTCTGCTACAGTGGTATATTGTGGAGTACTGAACACCATTTGGGCAAAATTAAGAGTCCATTAAATGATATCCAGGAATGTCATTGGCCCTCTGCATTTGTGAAGTTGTGTGCTTAGTTGTCTTGTCGCTGATGGATTATAGAGCAATATGACGAGAAACTCAAAAGTTGTGAGGTTTGCTAGCACACTGTTGTAGAATGTGGAGGTTGGGGTCTCAGCCTTTCATTACCTCCTACATTCTCAACCACATTCTCAAAATGCTATTGGGGAGTCCCAGTTGTTGAAAAACACTGAAACTGCTGGGTGTGCTCTTTTCTTCATCCATCAGGAAAATAGATACAACATACCTTGGCAGTGTATGATTTGGGGGCATGTCATCCTCTACTTACTTTCAAATGCCTTCTGTAAGAAGAGAGATAGAGAGGGAAAGAGAGAGAGAGAAGAGTTGCGTATCCCTACTGATGGTGATCAGCAGAACTTTTTGAAGAATATGTGGCCATTGAACTGCCTTGTTTTCTCTGTAAAATGGTTGTGGCACCTCTTAGGCAGAGAACTTGCAACATCATTGAGGGCAGCAAAAAGGAAAGTAAGCAGAGAAAATCATCGCAGCCATACCCAAGTATGAAATTTGGTTTAATTTTGTCTGCGGTTTTTATTTTATATATGTTAATTGGTACTAGATAACGAGTTGGGTCATTGTTTTGGAGATAATTCCTTACCAGATTCCTCAATGCCTTCAAAACAGAATTTCTAATGCAACGACCCCCAACCTTTTGGGCACCTTGAGCTGGTGCTGTGGAGAGCAGTTTTTCCACAGACGGGGTGGGGGCATAGTTTTGTGGTTCTGCATGTGCTTCAGATGGGGCTTCACTTGCTTTTGTAGACTGGTTCCTGGCAGGCTGTGGGCTGGTGCTGTTCTAATGTACTGGAAATGTTCTTAAAAATTCAGGGAGATATTCAAAGATGTATCTGACTTGAAAATAGTCCTTCGTGAAGAAATGTATAAACAGTCTAACACATCAGGAGCTGATCACAGAAAACATTTTATGACATTTTGTATTCATCTATAAAAAGAAATTATGATTATATTTATGTTATAACACGTTTTATAAAAATTGCCAAATTTCATGGATCCTGGATTTTGGACACATTCCTGTAAGTTAGCCCATTTGAGGTACCTTGGTTGAAATGTTTTGCCCTATGATATACCGCTTCACCCACCTAAGGTTACAGACATGAGAGTTTTAGTATTATATAGATAAAGGCAGGTTTTAATATATTTTTGCACCCACAGCACCAAAGGGACTCAGATGGCTTTGTTGTGATTTGCCTTGTTGTTAGAATCTCATAGGCACCCGGTGGGCCATTTTGAAAACAGAAAAACTGGCCTTGAGACTGATTTGACACAATTTTGTATACTCTCTCTCTCTCTCCTTCACATGCTTTGTAAGGCTTAATATGGTTTGCATTACATAATATTTGCAGCCAGGTAATATGATCTGTATTATCTTTCAACAAACTCTGTGATCTTTTTATTTCTGTTTAGGCTGATCAGGAAACAGAATTATCAATGCTATTGAAGCTCTAGTTGGTTAGTCAGTCAAATATTTTGCAAGTTTCAAGGTCAATAGAAGGAAGAGATCCAGGCTTCATAAGGTAATAAATAAAATCCTGTCTTTTAACAGCGGCAGCAGGAAAGATGTGAAAAAATGCTTTTGGATTTTTTTTTTTTAATATTGCATATCTTTGTTTCTGTGTGTTATTGGCTGCATTGTACAACCAGTAGTGTTGTACAGAGAATCTGAATGAACAAATCACAAAATCATCCAGATGTGGAGTCTGCCATTGTGAAACATAATTGTTTTCCCAGTCAACACAATGAAGAGATAAGGAGCAGCAGTCTTGCGAATCATTTAAACAGCCAGGGCTAATTTAGGCCTGTTCTGCCTTATAGAAACCTTAACAAACTTTGGCTCCCTTTACTATGACAATTCTTTCATCCAGAACTGTAAATATTTACTTACTGTTTACTCACGCATAGCTCTTGTTGCATTTCTGGGATATTAGGCTATTATCTTGCCAGCAAACTGCTAAGCCTATTCTGCAGTTAAAAATAAATGGCTATATTCATGTTTGTGAAAATAAACAAGATAGAAGAGTCTTTTGTAAAATGGAGCAGCACAGGCCACCTGGAGGAGGAACAGAATTGAATACCCCTGCACAGCTCCAAATAAACTTTGGACTTGCATGCCAATGACAAAATCTTTCAGTAGGTTTCAATATTCATTATTGGATGTGAGACGACCAGTGTTTGCTGTGCCAACTGTGGAATTCTGTCAGTCCACACATCTTAAAAGTTACTAAATTTGAAAAACTGGATTATCAGGAAATTAAACTAGACTGGAAATTTCGGGGTGGGGGCCAGAAAAGCAACACAAAGAAATCAGTTAGTAAAAAAAAATTATTGACATGTCCATAACAGGATTTTGAGCTTGACTTACGGGAGATCTTTCATTTCCATTAAAGAAGAGAACAATGGAAAAACTAAATTGAAATGAGACAGATCCCCATCCTGTTTTTATAAACGTTCCACAAAATCAACTATGAAGCTTTTGCTGGACCAGACGCCTTTGGGGTGGGGAGGGGGGGGGGGAGAGAGAGAGAGGCTACAG
>JAOYMU010000252.1:73524900-73536448 GCA_025802295.1 Psammodynastes pulverulentus | reverse complement strand
CAGGCCAGCTTCTTCTCCCGAAGCCGGCCTTTCACGCCGCTCGGGACAGCCGGTTGGCGCTGTCCCGACGCGACAACAGAAAAGAAGAACGGACGCTTCAAAGGAAGCGTCTTCGAAGGGCTGCGTTGCCGCCGGAAGCCATAATGCTTATTCTTATTTACTATGGTTGATGCTAAAAAGTTTTGTTCATGATATATTTAGATTCACTTTTACAACTAAAATATCACACAATAAAGATGAAGTAGTCCAATTTATGCCAATAGCAAATTCATTCCTTTCTAGGGTCCCCTCATACCTCAGGGACATACTGAACTAGTACTAATGGTCACAACTCTACTCATAGACCAAGGCCTGAACTTCCTTAAACTACTGCAATACACTGAACAACAATTCATTAGCAGAACTTATCCTGAACATTTTCAAGAGTTTTTTCTACTTGCAAATAAGCAGTCTTTCAATAGTTTTAATCATAGCAACATCACTAATATTAGTACAGCAAATTAATACAGAACACAATGTTTAATAGATGTTGAAAATTTCATTTGTACATAGACTGACATGGATAATATATTGATAATTTCCTTGTCTAACTCTGCTCCTCTCAAAGATTCCATAATAAAAAAATGCATGTAAGAAATAATTATGCAGAAAATAACACCCATATACATGTTCCTAATATAGAAATAACAGTTTTAAAACAATTTTATGTGCCATTTCTTTTCACTTCCAGTTAAATTTACAACATTCCAGCAACACATTATATTCTGATTGACATCTACCTTTATTATAAGTTAATTATCCTTCTCTTAAAATAGAACTTCAAAGTTATATAACTAACATCAGAAGAATAATTAAATACTAAATTTGTATCTATTTTATTTGGATGTACCACCTGCATCTTTAATCTACAATTTTTCTATTATATAACTATAAAATATATCACATTTGTCACACACAAAAGTATTTTTAAAACAGCTTCTTTGGTAATATCAGCTTCTCTTTGTGGACAGAGTATTTAATGAATTCTGATTTTTAGCGTCAAAAGAAATGCATATTTTTATTTGACTCAGTGAAGCCCCCTCTTTCTTTGTAAATATGCAGTATTAAAATAAAAATTATTTTAAAAGCTTCTCAGAAACTATAGCACAATCTCATATACCAGAAGCACAGAGACAGTACAACCATGGAGGTTTTTTTTTACAAATGAAATTTGCTAATAGTAAGTTAGACTTACCTTCTTGTAGGCACACAGGTTTATCACTTGGCTTCCAGTTTAGGGAGCCATTAAAATGTCTCTCACAAAGCTTTTGGGATGGACCCTTAAGCCTGTATCCTTCTTGGCAATGGAACCGGACAACTGAACTTTCAAAGAAAACACCTGTGCTGGGCATTTTATATCCATATTCAGGGAATCCAGGATCAGAACAAGCATGGAGTTCATCAAAACCTACATCAACAAAGATGTAAAATATTTATGTTCAGTCAGACAATTATACCTATTATTTCTATCTCTAGTATTTGCTAAACTGAGCTAAGATGCAGATTCCAAAACATAACTTGCATGGAGTACTTCCAAAACTAATGGGTAGAGCCTGAAACAAGATATCTCAGTTGATTCCCAAGCATGTGTTTAGCTTGCCTTTTGCATACACACAGCACACATTAAATCTTTATAGCACCAAACAGTGCTTAATATTATTAACATTTACTTTAATTGTTTTAGCCTTAACTTCTTGTGACCAGATGAAGAAGTCCATCGACATTCTAATCAATGTTTTTGGAAGTGATTTGCATCATCTTTTTCTTAGGACTGAATATCTGGTCCCAAATTTCCTTGTTGGCCTGTATTCTAAAGTTGGACTATGATTCAGGTCTCCATGCTCCTAGTCTTGCATTTTAACCACTAGATTTTGAGCAATAAAATACAAAATAGCAAATAAAAAACTTAGCAAATATGGACAATATAAAACCAGTACGTTGATAAAGTGCAATGTTTTTTAGCTAATCATGGAAATTTAGTTCATCATGACAATTCAGCCATTTCTGAGCTTGACTCTTGGCGACTTTTCATGCAGACTCTTAACACAGCCAATTTGCCATGGAATGCTTTCTCTATTTCCACCCTTCACTAGTATTCTCTGAGGGCTTTCCATTCAAATAGTAATCAGGTGTGATTCTGCCAAGCTTTTTGAAGTAAGCCAAGAAAAGATGAGGAACCAAGAGTTTCTATCCATCCAATTCAATCCAACAAATTGGGCATGCTGCAGATTCTGTCAGCCAGAGTATCAATTGATGGGAACTAGAAGATGGTTTTTTCTAATGTACTGTAATCTCTGCCTTATGGAATATTCTCCCCTCAGAGATTAGAATGGCCCTAACCTTGTTGTCCTTTTACAAGGACAGCTATGTACCTAAGCCTAAAGCTCAGAATGTGTTAATGGTCTCATTGCCTGACTTTACTTTTAGTTAGTTAATCATCATGGCTGCTATTTGTATTTATCTTTATGGATGTTTTTACTGTTTTAATTTAATTGTTTTAATTATAATTTTAGAATTGTATACCACCTAGAGTCACTTGGTTGAGTTGAACAGCTATTGAAATTAAATGAATGAATGAATGATAGATAGATAGATAGATAGATAGATAGATAGATAGATAGATAGATAGATAGATAGATAGATATAATCTGCAATCTAAGTGGACAAATGAAGGTCTGTTTTTAAAAAAATATTTTGGCCAGAATTCATTACTGAACATGTTAAATGGCTTTTCATTTGCAGTCAAAAACTCGCTAACTTCAAACAAATCTTAAGATTTAGATAAAAAGAAGCACTTATCTTGAACATCTTAAAACTGTATTACCTTAGGTTCCTGTGGAATGCCATTTTAAGACAGATTAGAGCACGGGTGTCAAACTTAATTGAGTTACGTGACGAATCTTGACTTTTTTGCCTTTGCGAAGCTGGGGTGGGCATGGCCTACATGTAATGCATCTAGCCCATGGGCCGCCAGTTTGACACCCCTGGATTAAAGTATTTTCTGAGTTATAATTCTGTTCATGACAAAGAGTAAATGACGTATTAAAGGGTGGATACCTTTCTTAGAGTGGGTACCACTGCTACATTAAGCATTTAAATCTGTATTATGTGCACCAGTGAAAACAAACATCCAGATGACAGTTAGAAAGAAAAAAGAAGAAACAACTGATTTCTGAAGAAGTTGATTTTGGTCACTATCAACTCAGAGACTAGTTTGTTCCTCAAACCCATGTTCTCAAACAAACATATATAAGCCAAAACAAGTTTATACATCTTAGATCTCAATCCATAAGAGAACATAATAAAACAGAATATATATTGCAACTACCGGTAGCTTCCTGTCTAAATTCACTAAATATGATGCTATTGCTATTGACTGACGTGGGACTTTTCCCTTTAAATTGCTGTCAGCTAGCCTTGCAGGAAAAATAACCCAACCCCCAAAAGACAAAAGCTAAATGAAGATTACACTTCCCTCTTATAAAAGCCTATTTGAATGGTCCCTAGCATTTGATTTTTTTTCCAGGCTTCAATTATTTCCACCCAATACCTAGATGTACAAGTCTTCTAATTTTCTTTTAGCTTTTAAATATTTGGCCTTTTTGAAGAGAAATTTCCCTATATAGTGGCCCCAGACTCAGATTTTATCTGAGTTAATGATTATGCTGTTTCAGCTACATAAGGTATGCAAGTCAGCCAGGGCCCAATTTTTAAAATTGATTTAATTCAAATCAGTATTGTGATGAATTGTTTATTCATAAAGATTACATGCAAAAATTTACCAAATCACCAAATCAATTTGAAAGCATTCAGAGAAAATTTTATTGCACTGTGTTTGAATCAAATGTTTTTGCAGCCCCTAGGCTTTACAAGAATTTTATGCATGTTCAAATTTTATTCAAATGTTATTATACTTATTCACAACCATCTAATGTTATAACAGAGTTATAACAAGTATGTCATGGGGCACAATCATGGAAAGTATGCAAGATTTCACTTCCGTACAGTAGGAAAAAGAGATTGAGGAAGTATCTTTCAAACTGAGTCAATTATCGTTAAGGCCAATGCCAAGTTTCATTTTCATGTATACAATTATTTATTTAGCAATTATGTCTTTATGAAACTTATTAAAATATATATAGTACTGTTTATAAAGAAATGTAATGCAAAATAAAAATAAGCATTCCAGAAAATGAGGCTATTAAACCTGAACATTTGCTGAATACCAAAACAATTTCTTAGCTGACATAGCAGGAGAGCAAATGCTGTAGCAGTGAGAGAGAAACCTAGATTTAAAAAAAAAATCAAATATGCAGTATACTATTTTAATTATGTCTAAAAAAATCTGCACACTAAGCATAAATGTTTTCCATTCTGCATGGGTGTGCATTTATTACTATGTTGGTATTACTGCCTGATGAAACATTTCGAACAGTCTGTATCCCATTGTTTAAATATGAAAACAAAAATGAAGCAGTTACTATTCATGTGGAAGACACTTTACAGAGAACCTTTAATTCCTACAGACCACATAGAGCAAATGATCTGAAGATATTTACATATACATATATTGGAATATATAACAAACTACCTACAACTAGTAGGTGGTAAATAATGATAGTGCAACGTATATTGATAGAGCAATATATTTTTATTAGCACTGATGATCACAATCCAGTTCTGCATGTTCACTTTAGCTTTTCCTCAAATCTAATACTTGCAATCTAAGTTATGTAAATTTGATTTGTTATTTAACTTACTACTGTCACTGTGATCTGTCTGAATAATTTTAAATGCAGCAGATCATGGACAACAAAGCTATGCAACATTTTAAAATAATTTTTATTACAAGAAGATTTTACTAAGATTTAAAAAACTACAGAAACATAAAAGCAATAGAAAAATATTATAAAAGGATGAAAAAAGTGAAAAAGAAAAGCGAGAAAAAGATTAAAAAGTGACTTCTTCTTTTACAAACATAGCATTTATTTCCATTTCAGTTCTTCCATATTGCATATTTAGTTTCCTTCTTCCTGTAAACAAATCTTTTAAATTAATAAATCCTGAAATCAGCAGTTCATTTCTATCAAATTTCAGCAAAAATCTATGAAGATGTTTCCAGTCTTTTATAACTGTAATTCCCTCCTTGATCAAATACGATCATAGTTTGAATTTTGGGTTTTACTTGTGCTATGACAAAGTAATTGCAGATTTTTAAACAAATCATTATGTTAGGAATGCCACACTGTGAATATGCTATGTATGTAAATCCATGCTAAGCCCCAAAATACTTTCGTTGGCCTCAATTCAAGAAACAGGAGGCAGACACAAATGGTTAACATACAACAACTTGATAATACAGGGAACTTGGGGGCTTAAGATGAAATCAAGAGCATAATTGACTACAAAAGGATTTAGCTTTCAATGATTATTCTATGCACAATTAAGAGAAAGATTTAATATAGATTTTAAAGATGCCAGAAATGGAATGCAATAAAATAGAATGAATTATGTACAAATGATGAACATATGATTGCTAAAATATATAAAGATTTGAAACAGAGGAAAAGCATCTTAAAGAATTTTGTTTTCATATCCAAGTGGATCAATGGGAGAGAAAAATGCTGTTAAAAAGTTAGAAATTCACTGTCTTACATTTTAAAAAAGAACTTTTTCAAATATGCTATCAGGTTGAAAACCAATAATCAAAAACTCTTTGCCAATGTGAGCCTAGGAATGAAGTCAGAAAGGTCAGACTAGTAATTTCAAAGACAAAGAACAGGCAAAGTGAAAGACAAAAGAAGAACACAGAGTCATTCCTAACTATCTAGATCAGGGCTGTCAAACTCCCGGCCTGTGGGCCGGATGCGTCACGCACTGGCCAAGCCCACACCTGGTTTATAAAGAAGTCCCAATATGTCACGCTGCCGTGATGACGTGAGCTTGACGCCCCGATCTAGATATACCCTAATCAAAGGAAGACAGATCTAACCTATAAAAGTAGTAAAGATAACAAAACACATAACCATGCACTGGCTTAGACAACCAATTAAAAAATTTTTTATAACCACCAGACTGGGCTACCAAGGTACAGAACCTGCTGGAAGAGCTAAATTCCTATATCTTTAAAAAGCTCAGTAGAACTGAGACTATATGAATCTCGGGGGGAATGCTGTTTCACAGAGAAAGCACATCTCTTGATCCCATAAGATGGCTATGCTTAACATCTAGGGACTGGAGTACAAACACCTACTTTTTCAGATGTTACAGGTGTGGCAGAAGCAATAAGAGGAAAACTATCTTAAAGGTGCCCATTCCTAAGCTATGTAGGAATCCATGCCTTGAATTGCTTCTGAAATCCAAGTGGTAACCATACACCTCAAAGAGGAGAAGAGTTACATGGACTATAATTGCCTGCATTCTGGAATTAATAAGGGTACTGTATTAGTCAAACAGGAGGTGATTAGGGTATGAGCTCTTTTGAGAGAGATCTCTCAATCCAGCAAAGTAAGCAATTGGCACACAAAATAAATTGGACCCGCAAATTTTACACCAGTTCTGCCAGGCGCGATCTTATCCTTAAGATGCTCCATTCGTTTCTCAATGTTTATAAGGACTCAAGTTGCCTTAAAAAGGGTTGCCAGGTGACCTAAACGCTAAACGGCACACGGATTGCTGTTACCTTCCCACCAAAGGTGGTCCCTATTTTTCTACTTGCATTTTTATGTGCTTTCGAACTGCTAGGTTGGCAGAAGCTGGGACAAGTAACAGAAGCTCACCCCATTACGCGGCATTAGGGATTCGAACCGCTGAACTGCCAACCTTTCGATAGCTCAGCATCTTAGCCACTGAGCCCCCACAGTAAATGGAGACAGCAGAATAGAAGAGAAAGAACTGGTGGAAATCACAAAATACAAAGATTTGCAAATAAAAGTAGAATGTGGCAGAAGAAAGCAAAGATAGTGCCAGTGGTAAAAGGTGTCTTGAGTACAATCACTAAACATCTGGAGCACCACTTGAACACCACTGGTATTGACAAAATCCCCAACAATCAATTGCAAAAGACAGCTTTACTTGGAAAAGCTTACATCCTGCGATAATAACTTTATACCATTCAACAACTGCCTATCCCCAGGTCTTTGCGAAGGACTCGATAGATGGATAAAAATGCCAAATCCAGTCTAAATATGTTCCTGACTGTTGACCAACTATAATAAATTACAAAATTCAAAGAAATACAAATGCCAAACAGGTCCCGAGGATAGTTACTTTTCAGTTTATCTGATCACAGGGAAAGTGCAAATGAAAGAAAGAGGCTTGTCTGAGTCTGAAATTATAAATCACAATCAATAATAAACAATAAACAATATTCCCCCCCTTTAAAAAAATAGGAAAGGAAACAGCACGCCCTCACACATTCCTGTCAGCAAAATCTTGTGAACCATTAGTTCTCTGATGCATTCCTTTTTTTAATAGGAAGAAAATAAATAAAAATTATCTGAAAGCAGAAGGAAAGTGATAAAACTATGAAGGACTTAGTAAATTTATGTAAGGATAAAAGGCGACATTGAGTTTTTCAAGTCTACTTGTCAGAAGATGAAAATATGGACATGACAAAACCACTGTACATTTACTGATGTACAAATCAGTTTCTCTCTGGTACATGTCAACATAATGTGCATCCCACTATTAGTTTTAATTCAGGAATGTTTTCCTACAATATATAGATTTTCCTTACAGATGCTTTTTTGTATACAATTTTGTAATTATAGCCTGTTGGGTGACAAACAATATATATTTTTGTACACAACCTGACAAATGGAGTCCATAAGTTATGTGTCAGTTGAATGGCAACAGCTTGAGACTTGAAGATTTGGTTGTTCTCTTAGGCCTTAGGCTAGGGTGACTGTGCACATATGTAGTTGATTGGATCCACTATTGGTTCCTGTTGTTTATTCTTTTATAAATACAGGTAGTCTGTAACTTATGACCATAATGGAGTTTAACTATTACAGTTGTGATGGCCCTAAAATGGGGCATCATGTGACTAACCCCCATTTTATGATCTTTGTTTGCAGCAGATGTTAAGTGAATCATCATGGTTGCTAAGTGAATCCGTGCTAGTTAAGTGAATTTTTCACTATGCAATGTTTTTGCTGAAAACTGGAAGTAAATGCCAGTTTTCAACAAAAGTATAAATTGGGGTCATGACTGTGGAATTCTGCAAATGGCCATAAATTTAGGAGAGTGCCCAAAATGCAGTCACCTGCATGGGAGACCTGGCTGTTGGATTTTTGGAGTTTGGTTATATCTTTGGGGGGAATCTGCCATAACTTTAAATTGGTCATACGTTGAGGTCTACCTGTGTTGTCTTCTGTTTTTATGTTGTTGTTTTACTGTCTACTGCTTAGAGCTGGTTGGAGTTGGCCTAAATTAAATACATCGAATTAAATTATCATTTTAAATCTTCACAGTTCCTCTTTTCCTCTTTAACAGATGAACCTAGAATTAAATTCAATCCCTGTATAATTTTGATTTAGTTAGAATCCAGATTCTGTCTATGATCACCTGAAAAAGTTGTGTGTCACCCCCCTCTGGGCATCATTTTGTGCGATGTAAATGGGTGAAGAAGAGTAAAACAGTGAGAACTATATAAAATTGCAATCTTAACGTCATTTTTCCAGAAGCAACCCATCAGGAACATAATTAAATTTATTTTATAGCAGAATTGCAAATATTGCACTTTCCATCAATCCATTAGGCAAATTAATCAACTTAAATTTGATTAATTGGCAGGGAGAGAGTTCCTTAGCTCTGGTCTTGTTTATGGCATCTTGCCATAGCAAATCCCTCCAAAGGAAAATATTTTAAATATCTTTCAAATAGTAAATGATAGATATTGTTTAATTCTACTCTCACATTTTCTTCAGTATCTCAGAAATACACCTGTATAAATAAATATAACTTATTTAGATTTATTTCATTAATCATTTAAATAGGGTAAAATTTAAATAACTATTCAACTAAAGATTGTTTAATTAGCTGTCAGCCCGTCTAAGTTTTCTGTTTTTAAAAGAAGTTTGGATTGCTAGGGTTAGAAAGCTTGTGTAACTAAAATGGGACAGTTCTAGCTCTGTTTAAAATGCTTGTAATTATTTACTGGTTAATCTACTTTTCCTCCAAGCAAATACATTGTCAGTCTATCAATGTAACAAAAAACCAGGGCTTTTTTTTCCGCCGGAACTCGGCGGAACTGCGTTCCGGGACCTTTTCAGAGTCCCCGTCACGTGGTCCGTCTCGACCAATCGCGCGCTATCATTTCCGGGGGGTTTTAGCGCGACAACGGGGGTGCGTTCTGGCACCTTTCTTTGGAGAAGAAAAGCCCTGCAAAAAACTATAGTAACTAAATTTCTCTATCATTTTTTCCCTCCTTTTCTTTCATTGGTTTGGTCTCCTTGACAAAATTCCTGTATTAGGCCAGTAACAGAAATGCATATCCAGGCAAAGTTGAAAAATGGTCATTTATATTTCAAAGTATAAAGCTAGCTTGTAAAGGAATTAGTTGTCCTCTAGCAGGGGTATCAAACTCATGGTCCATTGGGTGCTTAGAGCTTACCTGTGGGGCGGCCTGGAAACAGCAAAGGACTGACCCACAGTGCCTCTGCCAGGGAAAATGGAGCTTGGGAGGGCTGTGGGTGGCCTTCCTGAGCTGTTTTCCCCAGCAGAGGGTTGCAGGAGGCCATTGCAGCTGAAAACGGAGCTCGGGAGCCCTTTTTTGCTGGCATTATGCTTGGGCCATCAAGGTACCCCAACATGAGTGATACTACACCCACCCTGGCCCACCAAGGTGAAACACAACCCTAATGCAGCCCTCGATGAAATTGAGTTTGACACCCCTGTCCCCTAGTCTTTGGGATAGAAGGAAAACTGTAAAGCAATGTTTCTCAACCTTGGCAACTTTAAGATGTCTGGACTTCAACTCCTAGAATTCCCAGCCAGCTAGGCTGGCTGGGGAATTCTGGGAATTGAAGTCCAGATATCTTCAAATTATTAAGATTTAGAGACACTGATTTGAAGGAATGTAGAGCAAATTTGAAAGCCTCAGTTGGACCAATTGGTGCCTCTAGCTCAGTATTATCTCTGACCAGAGTAGAGTAGACAATCTGTGACATCTAATTCTACATGGCTTCAGTTTTCTTTCTTTTTTTACAGGTTTCAGCGCTCCCTGTGATTGTTGATAAGTGGAAATATAGTTTCCTGCCAGTTTAGGACTTTGTTCATATTGCAGGCTTAAGTTGTTACTGCATTGATTCAATTTTGAGATGTGGAAAGGTAGACGAACCATGTGGGTTGAGTTTGTGGAACAATACACAAACAAACAATTAACCAAGGCCTAGCATGTGGGACAAATGCATCTACCAGGTCCATAACTGACCTGGTTAATTATGCTTTGTGAATGCAGCAAGTTTTGTAATGGAAAGGAAGGAATAAGAATTACAATTGTGAAAAAGAGCCATTTCTAAGACATAGGTTGGATTCTTTTAATGTGGAGTTTGCTTCAAAGATACTAGTAGAATTTAGGTGGATAAAGAAATGTGGCAAATCACTCTCACCACTTTAGTTTTGAGTAATTGGTAGCAATTTGAGGACAATTTCAACAACCAGGTTGGGTCGCCCCAACAGCTTCCTAAAATTCCAAGAGATATTAACCATAAGGAAGGAGTCTATGACCTCCTTCATTCTTAGGAATCATCAGACATAGATAGCCTGATCTTCTTCTTGCCACTTATCAAGAGTAATTATCAACTAATAAAAATGCCTGCATCATCTCTAGACAATGGTGGTATTCTCATGATACTGGGATTGGAACTGCATAGCATAGTAGAATAGATGAAAATAAATATGGATCATTGACTACACTGTGGGAATTCAGCTATGGAGCCATGGTATCAAGCCATTCTATGATTGCTTATTTTGGCATGAATGTGAACATAGTAATATTGTTTGCTTGAGTTTAGGATTAAACTTGTGGTATGATCCTAAAGTGTGTGGTATTCTGGTGGCAAATGCACATGGTGGCAAATGCACATGAAATGGTGGCAAATACACATGAAATGGAAGAAGTGGCTTTTAAGGCTGTGTGTGGTGGGGGGAGACGTTGGGATTCAATCCTACAGGTGTTTCAGACTGACAATAGAGCCCTGTGGCTCCACTTTCTTAATGCATATGCATCTTTTTTCCAGAAACATATGACAACTGCAGAAACAGCTCATAATTATAGAGAAAAATACAGCCGCTTAAAAAGAGTTGCTTGGCCATGCTCCAAAGGGTCTCAGATCTCAAGAATTGTATGTCTCTTGCACCTCAATTTTATTTATTTGATAACAGAGGAAGGAACAGGACCACTAGGAATAAACTACTGTGCACATATCTGCGGTAACCTGCTCCCCCTGCCAGGTGGGGGGGCTTTTCCATGGGTCAGAATCAGGAAGCAACGCGGACACCTTGC